>JAFMOD010000840.1:699307-711807 GCA_019802435.1 Corydoras maculifer | reverse complement strand
ATATGAAAAGTGGAGGAAATAGATAATGGAGCAAGAAGGGGGCGTGGCCTAACCTTTAACTGGTACTGTATAAATGATTCTGATTTAGTGTATGAAGACTTTTGTACTTTGAGTTTTATACATTTTTTAGGTAATGTGTGATTGATGTTGCTTTGCAGATTGTCCTTCATACTACAGGATCTAATCTTGGTTTTTGTGGTCCAGTGATCACTGCCTTTATAACCAATAAAGAAATAAAACAGGATTAATAGCCGTTAGTGTTTGGGATCGTTCATAATGTACACACACACATAATAAGCGCCAAGGCAACCGAGTAAGAGATGAGGATTTTACAGTCGGAACCTTGGACTTGACAGTTTACTCTCATGTGGTGAAGGATGCTCCCCAGACTTTAAGTACTTGAGCAATCTGGTGGCTCTATTAAAGGTGTGTATATATATATATATATATATATATATATATATATATATATATATATATATATATATATATATATATATATATATATATATATATATTTAAATGTTTTTTGGCAAAATTTTTCCAACGTTTTAAAAGATCTAACATAGTTCAGGCATTCATTCATTATCTTCCGCTTTATCCTCTATTAGGGTCGCAGGGGGTTCCCCATGCCCATCCAGGGAGAACGTTTTGGACACTGGGCAGATACACCCAGGACAGGGCGCCAGGGCGCCAATCCATCACTGGGCACACACTCACTCACACAGACACACTCTATATGGGGCAATTTGGAGAACTCAATTGACTTGATCCATGTTTTTGGACTGTGGGAGGAAAGCGGAGAACCCGGAGGAAATCCACGCGGACACGGGAAGAACATGGAAACTCAGGAAACCCAGATGGGGATTCGAACTGGGAATCCCTAGGGCTGAGAGGAGAACATGCTAACTACTAAGCCACCGTGCCGCCCCTCTAACATTGTTAAAAACAATTAATTATATTTTATGCACATGTTATGTCTATGCTGAATTGATTGCGACTGTCTTTTCCGCCTTGGACAGACTAACTTCCTGTAGAGCGTTTGTCTCCCACTCACCCGTCTCTCGGTATCACACTGTATTTTGTCTCTGGCAGTTCACAGATGATGGAAGACTGGAACGGCAACGGAAGTGGAAGGAGCCCCACCCTTATGAAGGGATGAATAATGACATGAGGAAGAAGATATGCCTGAGATCAGTGGAGGGCTTTTAAAAAAGACAACACAACATTGCAAAGCCCCGTCGGGACATGCAGTTCAGAAAAGGGTCTAATGGTGAAGACACCAAAGCCACAAAAGCCAAAACGCCATGTAACCCCATACCCTCAGCGTAATACATGTGGTCGGAGCGAGGGGTTTAATCGACCCTGTAAATGCTTCTCAATCCACAAATGTCATACGTTCAAAATGGAAAACAGTCAGAAACCTAAATACATGTAAATACAGCAAAACACTCAGATTGTATCACAAGACAAATTAAATATAATATATACAGTGGGGGTGGCACGGTGGCTTAGTGGTTAGCATGTTCTCCTCTCAGCACTAGGGATTCCCGGTTCGAATCGCAATCTGAGTGGAGTTTCTATGTTCTCCCCGTGTCCGCGTGGGTTTCCTCCGGGTTCTCCGGTTTCCTCCCACAGTCCAAAAACATGGATCAAGTCAATTGAGTTCTCCAAATTTCCCCATATAGAGTGTGTTTGCCAGCGATGGATTGGCGCCCTGTCCTGGGTCTATCTGCCCAGCGCCCGAGACGTTCTCCCCTGGATGGGCATGGGGAACCCCACCGCGACCCTAATAGAGGATAAGCGGAAGATAATGAATGAATGAATGAATGAATGAAGAGTGTGTTTGTGTGAGTGAGTGTGTGCCCAGCGATTGATTGGAGCCCTGTCCTGGGTGTGTCTGCCCAGCACCCGAGACGTTCTCTCCTGGATGGGCATGGAGAATGAGAGACAAAATGAGAAAAAAAATATTCTGAAAGTCACATGGTCTGATTTTTAAAGAATTTATTTGCAAAAAATGGTGGAAAATAAGTATTTGGTCAACTACACACAAGCAGGATTTCTTTATTTAGAGGCTCCTCTGTCCTCCACTCATTACCTGTATTAATGGAACCTGTTTGAACTGGTTGACAGTATAAAAGACACCTGCCCCCAACCACAACCTTGCTCCATATACAGAGTGTCTGTGTGAGTGAGTGTGTGCCCAGTGATAGATTGGTGCCCTGTCCTGGGTGTATCTGCCCAGCGCCCGAAACGTTCGGGGAACCCCTCCCGCGACCCAATAGAGGATAAAGTGGAAGATAAAGTATGGATAAAATAAAATTAAGTAGTACACACCACATTTAGCCGACACTTTTATCCAAAGTGAGAACACAAGTCAGTAGTTATGGAGAAAAGTAGCTACAATGTAGAATTACATTTTTTTATTTCCATCCATCCATTATCTTCCGCTTCATCCTCTACTAGGGTTCCCCATGCTCATCTAGGGGAGAACGTTTCGGGCGCTGGGCAGATACACCCAGGACAGGACACCAATCTATCACTGGGCACACTCTCACTCACACAGATACACTATATATGGGGCAATTTGGAGAACTCAATTGACTTGATTCATGTTTTTGGACTGTGGGAGGAAACTGGAGAACCCGGAGGAAACCCACACGGACACGGGGAGAACATGGAAACTCCACCCAGATTGGGATTCGAACCGGGAATCCCTAGCGCTGAGAGGAGAACATGCTAACCACTAAACCACCGTGCCACCCCATTTTTTATTTATATATTATTATTTTTTATGTTTTTAAAAATGGCTCATATGATTCAAAATGAAATGAAGTGATAATTGTAGAGAAACAACAGATTATCCAGCAACAACTGTAGTCTGTAGTGCAATAGAATGTTTATTGCACAGTGTTGTGTCAGTTTGGCAGTGAGTGGTTACTGGGAGCAGTGCCAAGACGATGAAGCAAGAAGTGGGCGTGGCCTAACGTTCTGAACTGAACTAATTCAGTTCAATATTAGTTTCAGTTTTAAATGGATATAAAGTAGGTAGAACTGTAAGTATGTGAAGTGTCAGAAGAAACATCAACTGCTGAAGTATTGATTACAATACTATCTGTGCACTTTTTATCACCTAGTTTTTTTTGGTTTTGGTTATGTGCAATTCAAACTCATTCATTCATTCATTCATTATCTCCCGCTTATCCTCTATTAGGGTCGCGGTGGGGTTCCCCATGCCCATCCAGGGGAGAACGTCTCGGGCGCTGGGCAGATAGACCCAGGACAGGGCGCCAATCCATCGCTGGGCACACACTCACTCACACAGACACACTCTAAACGGGGCAATTTTTGAGAAATCAATTAACTTGATCCATGTTTTTGGACTGTGGGAGGAAACCGGAGAACCCGGAGGAAAACCACGCAGACACGGGGAGAACATGGAAACTCCACCCAGATGGGGATTCGAACCGGGAATCCCTTGCGCTGAGAGGCGAATGTGCTAACCACTAAGCCACCGTGCCGCCCAATTCAAACTCCTCAGATCTTTTATCTATATTTTATAGCTATATATATACATATTTATACACATGTCTACTTGTCTGTTAATTGTTTTGAATTGTTTTTAATTTTAATATTTGATTTTTAAATTTAATCTTTACAATACATATACACACACACACATTATATATATATATATATATATATATATTTTTTTTTTTTATATGCACACACACATACATACATACATACATACATATATATAGGCAGCACGGTGGCTTAATGGTTAGCATGTTCTCCTCTTACTGCTAGGGATTCCTGGTTCGAATCCCCATCTGGGTGGAATTTCCATGTTCTCCCCGTGTCTGTGTGTGTTTCCTCCCACAGTCCAAAAACATGGATCAAGTCAATTGAGTTCTCCAAATTGCCCCATATATTGCCCCATATATTGTCTGTGTGAGTGAGTGTGTGCCCAGTGATAGATTGGCATCCTGTCCTGGGTCTATCTGCTCAGCACCCCAAACGTTCTTCCCTGGATGGGCATGGGGAACCCCCCGTGACCCTAATATAGGATAAAGCAGAAGATAATAGATGGACGGATATATTATATATATATATATATATATATATATATATATATATATATATATATATATATATTTTTTTTTTTTTTTTTTTTTTTCCCCTGTATACTTCATATACATGTTCCACACGTTACAAACTTCACTACCTCTTTTCATGCTTGCGAGCAAATGCAACGGAATTTGGTTCGGCGTACACCAAGTGTATAACTGAATGACAATAAAGGTTATCCAAGTCTAAGTCCAATTCTACAATAGTGAATTCAAAGTAACGTCCTCTCAAACACTTTTCTTTCCCCGTGGCTTTTGCCAAATGCAGAATAATACATGCAGCTGCATCGATACAAATATATACTGTTGCACTGTCGAGGCTCAATGGCTTTTATTCATAGCAGTGTTCGCTGAACGAAGCCTCCACACACAAAACCCATTGGCATCGCACGCCTTCAGGTCGAGCAATTACAATATGAAAGAGTGAGGAGTGAAGTGGAGCGAGATAAGGTGAGAGGAGAAGAAGAAAAAAAAAGGCAAGGAGGACTACAGTGATATTAGGACGCTCATTTCCACTCAATCTTAATAAAAAGCTGACACAAGCTCGGCACTAAACATTAAATTAAATACATTAATTGGTGTTATGCTCCATGTTATGCTCTTTAGACCTAATAAACATATTTATATTCATTTTAAAGCCATAAATGTTTAAAGTAAAAAGTTTAAGGCTGAGCTGCCCTGTTCAGCCTGTTCAACAAGTCTGAAACTGTCATCAAGAAAAAAAACTGCTTTTAACAACAGTCCTAACATGAAGGAAACCATCTGACTCTGCACTCTGCATCATGGACTCACATTAAAGATATATGGTGCTTTAAAGGTATATTAGTGGTTAGCACGTTCTCCTCTCAGCGCTAGGGATTCCCGGTTCGAATCCCAAGCTGGGTGGAGTTTCCATGTTCTCCCCGTGTCTGCGTGGGTTTCCTCCGGGTTCTCCGGTTTCCTCCCACAGTCCAAAAACATGGATCAAGTTAATTGAATTCTCAAAATTGCCCCCTATAGAGTGTGTCTGTGTGAGTGAGTGTGTGCCCAGCGATGGATTGGCGCCCTGACCTGGGTCTATCTGCCCAGCGCCCGAGACGTTCTCCCCTGGATGGGCATGGGGAACCCCACCGCGACCCTAATAGAGGATAAGCGGGAGATAATGAATGAATGAATGAGTTTGTAAGTGAATGTGTGCCCAGCGATAAATTAATTTTGACAGGAAAATTTTTATGGACAGAAGAAATATTTAAAGATATTTAAAGTTTATATATATATATATATATATATATATATATATATATATATATATATATACACACACACACACTCTTAAATTTATTTCATATACTCTATATACATATATTTATATATTATATTTAAAATATTCTATATTATATTTATAGTTGTATTTGTATATTCTATATTATATATATATTCATAGATGTATATTCTATTCTATTTCACATATCTATATACTGTATTTTTTTTATCATTTTCTCCTTTAAAATTTTTATTTAAATTATAACTTTAAAAGAACAGGGTATTCGGGGTCCGTGACCCATAATTTCGTTATTGTCTCATGTACCCCATGTGATATTAATGATAATAAAATTTTCTTGAATCTTTTTGAATTTTGAAGTTTAAGTTTAGTTTCTAACGTAAAATGACCCAAGAGCAAAGAAAACTGTTCTTTTACTTTTGTGGAAAAGCATCATTTTTTTATTTTAATTTTTTTTATGCAGCAGTTCACAGTTATAATTTATTATTTCGACATATACTTTATATATCGTATACTTCTTATATAACATTATTTAAGATGGAATAACACTCCTGAAAGTTTTTATTCCTATTTATGTTCCGAAAACCTTTACTTTTAGTGAGTTCCATAAACGTTTATCCTGTTCGGCTCGCAACCTGAAGCCTGCTTTGAGTTTTGGCCCCTGGAGCAATTGAGTTTGACCCCCCCCAGTTTGACCTAGAATGTGGGAGTGGGTGCATGACCTTTGACCTTTTCCCTAAAGCGTCATCATTAAAGACCTTCATTAAAGATCTTTTACACTGCAGTATGAAGAAGAAGCCCCTGCCAGCACCGGCCTTCAAATAAAAAGCCTTAATGATCATCCTCTTGATCGCTGCCATTTACACACACACACACAAACACACACACCTTCACTGCTTATTAAAAACTTGGCAAAAGGTAGACATGTACGTAGACACCTGCGTCATTAGACTAGATCCTTAAAGTAAAAGCAAAAGCTACGATTACTTTACATTACTCCATTATGAACAATTAGATTAGATTAGATTAGATGAGATTAAACTTTATTGTCATTGTGCAAAGTACAAGTACAGGGCCAATGAAATGTAGTCAGCATTTAACCAGAAGTGCAATATATACATTATTTACATAAAGTGCATTAATAACAGTGACTGGTGCATGGAGGAGTGAAGTGTTTAAACGTATATACATAATATGAGCATGATATAATATGGCGGCACGGTGGCTTAGTGGTTAGCATGTTCTCCTCTTAGCATTAGGGATTCCCGGTTTCAATCCCCATCTGGGTGGAGTTTCCATGTTCTCCCCATGTCCCTGTGGGTTTCCTCCGGGTTCTCCGGTTTCCTCCCACATTCCAAAAACATTATTCAAGTCAATTGAATTCCCAAATTGCCCCATGTAAAGTGTGTATGTGTGAATGAGTGTGTGTCCAGCGATAGATTGGCGCCCTGTCCTGGGTGTATCTGCCCAGCGCCCGAAACGTTCTCCCCTGGATGGGCATGGGGAACCCCCCCCCCGCGACCCTAATAGAGGATAAAGCGAAAGATAATGGATGAATGAATGAATGAATAATATATACATAATATGAGCATGATATATATATGATTACCCCACCAGGTGTGATAAACATCTGCACATAGAGGCATTTCATAACACGGAAACGCACAAACACTTTAAAACCCTCCGACACGTTTAAGAGCAAAACACTCCTGCAAATACATGCAAACACCAGACGTCTGAGAACTTAAGGACGGAGTATGTTGGATAATACAGGGAGAATGAAAAGTCCCTCAGGGAGCCGTAAGTACACTACTGAGGCAGCCTTTTAAGTAATCCATTAAATAAAAGAACCTGACCAGCATGAGGCATGGATAAGAGCAGATTGCAAAACGGGCGGGTTCCTGTTAAGGTCTCTCGCTCTCAGACACACACACACGCACACACACGCACACACACGCACACACACAGGGTAATGCAGAAACTATGCTAGCTATGTCTGTGGGTGAGTTTGAAGGCCTCCTGACGCGACTCATATTTGTTTTAAATGAATTGCGCCTTAACCAGTAAGCTCATATTCAACCAGTCTTGATGCACAACCCTCGCAGTGGCTCCGCCCATTTTTTCATCTAGAATAAACAATGAAAAGGTTATTTTAATATCAATAGTACTCTTTTTTATTTATATTTAGTCATTTAGCAGACGCGGCGGCACGGTGGCTTAGTGATTAGCACTTCCGCCTCTCAGCACTAGGGATTCCCGGTTCGAATCCCAATCTGGGTGGAGTTTCCATGTTCTCCCCGTGTCAATGTGGGTTTCCTCCGGGTTCTTCGCTTTCCTCCCACAGTCCAAAAACATGGTTCAAGTCAATAGAGTTCTCCAAATTGCCCCATATAGAGTGTGTCTGTGTGAGTGAGTGTGTGCCCAGCGATAGATTGGTGTCCTGTCCTGGATGGGCATAGGGAACCCCCCAGCGACCCTAATAGAGGATAAACGGAAGATAATGAATGGATGGATAAATATGTGCTCGCTTATCAGCCTTCTGTAATATCCACCCGCTGAATGAACTCCACTCCATCATTAAAGCTTTTTATATTTAGGTTTATAAGCATGGCAGGAACTGATTTAAAGAGGTACATGGCAGAAGACGGATGGAGGCTGAGGACAATGCAGAGTGACAGGAGAAGGGTGGAGACTTCTGAGCAGCTACCAAATGACCCCGGTGATTTACTGAAGCCGCTGTGCCAAAGCCCTGCACGTTCCTGCGTAAAGCAAACACACACCCATAGACAAATAATGCCAGGTCTCTATCCCGAGCAATGCATAGGGCAGGGAGGAAAGCCTGGAGGGAGGGAGCAAAGGTCAAACACACCCACATGTGAATTGCAGGAAGCTGAGATTGACTTGAGAAGTGGCCTATGAGCCCTTGTGAGCTGCCCTTTAATAGCTCGCTCTCTCGCCTGGGTGTCAGTATGTACAAGCATGTTTCAGTGTGTGTGAAACATCCATTGGCACACAAGCACGAATCAGCATAAAGCATGGCACTGCATAGGTCTCAATGAAGAGCTGCACGAGGGGACCCACGGACAGGATACAGGTAAAGCTGCAGTATTCTGAAACAACTTAAAGGAAGAGGATGCTTGATTCGAACCCGTGAGGAGTTCGCATAGATGCTGGCAACTCGTTCAAATTGTTTCTGTGCAGAAAACAACATCACCCGAGTACTGTACCAATACGGGGCCAGTAGTTTACCACTTAAAAAAAGGGTTTACCATGGTTTATTGTTCCAAAACTGTGATTATAAAATGGGTCGTTCGGGTCCTTAAATCTGATTGGCTGAGCTGTTTGTCACGCCGTGACATTATTGACAATAACACACACACCTCTGAGCACTTCACATTCATATCAATCTGTGACACACAATACATTATTTGACCACAAATGGAAAATAAATGAACATAAACAGCGAGCCAATTCCTGATGAGCACAAAACCGGTATCCCGTTACTCAGCGATAATTAAAAATAAATTAATAAAAACTAGATTACGTCACAGAAGACTATTTTATTTACCATTTGATTTATTTTTTTATTTTTATTAAATTTGATTTTAATTTTAAATGAACACATTAATATATTTGCTTAGATAGGTGTATATAAGTACACTGAGGTTTACAGGTATATACAGTTACTGTTTATAAGAATTTATGTCCAAAGAGACATTGTGTAACTACAACCGCCAGTAAGCAGACCCCTTGGTGATATATATGTTGTATATGTGTATATTTGTATGTGTATTGTTCTTGAATTAAAATTCATTCATTCATTCATTCAATATCTCCCGCTTATCCTCTATTAGGGTTGCGGTGGGGTTCCCCATGCCCATCCAGGGGAGAACGTCTCGGGCGCTGGGCAGATAGACCCAGGACAGGGTGCCAATCCATCGCTGGGCACACACTCACTCACACAGACACACTCTAAACCGGGCAATTTTTGAGAAATCAATTAACTTGTTTCATGTTTTTGGACTGTGGGAGGAAACCGGAGAACCCGGAGGAAACCCACGCAGACACGGGGAGAACATGGAAACTCCACCCAGATGGGGATTCGAACCGGGAATCCCTAGCGCTGAGAGGCGAACGTGCTAACCACTAAGCCACCGTGCCGCCTGAATTAAAATTAAAAATGTTTATCATAAAAAATAAATGCATTTATTAATAATGCATTTGAGGTTGTGTATTAGTGTGAATAAATCATGGCAAGGTGGTGTAACCGTATCTTATTCTAGATATCCATCAATGGACACACACTCACGCACACAGACACACTCTATATGGGGCAATTTGGAGCATTCAACTGTGGGAGGAAACCGGAGAACCCGGAGGAAACCCACGCGGACATGGGGAGAACATGGAAACTCCACCCAGATTAGGATTCCAACCGGGAATCCCTAGAACCAGTTGTCTAAATGTGATGCTCTAAATTTAGAAATGTCCTGTATCTCGACTGCTAAAATAGTTGTGTTTCCTATTATGGTTTCACATGTGTTCCCATGCTTTAAATAGCACATGGCATCGAGCGCATTTCGTTTTGTTTTAATGAAAGGTTAAAATGACCTAATAAGAGCACGGATGATGTTGCTCGTGCTGCGTTCAAACGAATAAACGATGAATGTTTCAATGTCCGACACATCAGTACTAGAGATGACACGATTATTATTTTTATTACTTAATAATAGACAATAAGGGTACCATAAAAATCCATAAGTATAATTAAATGCAATTTTATAATTATAAAGAAATTAACAATTTGTAGGTTCTTATATTCAAATGGAAAAAGTTATAAAATATAGGGCGGCATGGTGGCTTAGTGGTTAGCATGTTCTCCTCTCAGCACTAGGGATTCCCGGTTTGAAATATAGAGTGTGTCTGTGTGAGTATATTATTATTATGTATTATTACTATTACTATTTAGTGATATTGGTTCAGTGTTTGGCATGTTCTCCTCTCAGCGCTGGGGATTCAGGTTCGAATCCCAATCTGGGTGGAGTTTCCATGTTCTCCCCGTGTCCGCGTGGGTTTCCTCCCACAGTCTAAAAACATGGGTCAAGGTCAATTGAATTCTCCAAATTGCCCCATATAGAGTGTGTTTGTGTGAGTGTGTCCTGGGTGTATCTGCCCAGCGCTCGAAATATTCTCCCCTGGATGGTCANCCCCCCCCCCCCGTGACCCTAGTAGAAGATAAAGCAGAAGATAATGGATGGATGAAGTTATGAACCCACCCCCGACCCAAATAGAGGATACAGCTATTAAAAATTACTATTAAAAAGTAAAAGATAAATAAATAAAAACACAGGGGTGCCCATTTACTTTTGCTTGTTTAGCAAATATAATGTGATGTAATTAAAAATAATGTGATAAACAAATTAACACAGCGTGTGTAATGAATGTCACAATTACAGACAAAGTCTATAAAAAACGTCCAATAAGTAGACCTTACGTTATCTTTGTACCCCTCCCCCCCCAACAAAATATGGTAATTATTTCCCAAATTATCACATTGAGACTAAACAAGCCGATGTTTGCATTTGCGACCATGAGGCAGTTGCAGGCGATGAGCGCTTCCATCCGTTCTTCTTAGTACAGCCTGAGGCCAACCATGCTACATAAAACTCCACATCTTTGAGACACATGTGTGTAGCGTGTAGTGGAGTGTCTATGCGGGTTCGAACCGTAAACAGGATGTGTGTGGGAAGGTCATTGTGGAAAGGGGTAAACACTTAAGGAGGGCAGGGTGAACGAGGAATGACAAAGTGGGGGCTGGAAAGGAGTCTTTCTATATTTGATTCCATTGGATTTATGCAGAAGATGCAATTATTCATTAGGACACCATGAAAAACAGCTACAAGAACCAGCTGTGAGTCAAAGCCATGAAAACAGCCCTACTACAGTACCCCCCCCCCCCAATAAGAGGAGTAGATCAGGACAGGTAGTAACAAATACTCCGAAAACTATTTGTATCTCAATCAAAAAATAACCCTGAATCCACAATCTACATGCAAAACTTCAAAGTTTAAATTTTTTAAGCCATTATTTATGGCTCAGTGGTTTATGGCATGTTCTCCTCTCAGCTAGGGATTCCCGGTTCCAATCCTAATCTGGGTGGAGTGTCCATGTTCTCCCCGTGTCCGCGTGGGTTTCCTCCGGGTCCTCCCGTTTCCTCCCACAATCCAAAAACATGAATCAAGGTCACTTGAGTTCTCCAAATTGCCCCATATAGAGAGTGTGAGTGAGTGTGTGTGTGCCCAGTGATAGATTGGCATCCTGTCCTGGGTGTATCTGCCCAGCGCCCGAAACGTTCTCCCCTTGGTTGGCCATAGGGAACCTCCCCGCGACCCTATTAGAGGATAAAGCGGAAGATAATGGATGGATGGATGGATGGAAGTCATTATTTATGGCACGGTGGCTTAGTGGTTAGCATGTTCTCCTCTTAGTGCTAGAGAGTCCTGGTTCGAATCCCAATCTGGGTGGAGTTTCCATGTTCTCCCCGTGTCCGCGTGGGTTTCCTCCGGGTTCTCCGGTCTCCCACAGTCCAAAAACATGGATAAAGGTCAATTGAGTTCTTCAAATTGCCCCATATAGAGTGTGTCTGTGTGAGTGAGTGTGTGCCCAGTGATTGGCGTCCTGTCCTGGGTGTATCTGCCCAGCACCCGAAACGTTCTCCCCTGAATGGGCATGGGGAACCCCCCCTGTGACCCTAATAAAGGATAAAGAGGAAGATAATGGATGGATTCTTAAAGTTGAATCAGTTGTATTTCCAGCTTCATTCAGGTAAAAAATAAATAAAGAAATAAATCTAGACAATGAAACCAGATCGCTGGACCATCGCGACTTAACCCTGCGGTTCACCCGGTTCCTCCTGTGTTGTTCTCTCATGTGTGAGTCGTTTTGGATAAAAACATGGGCTGAAGAGACTAAATGTAAATATAAAACTGTCGCCTGCTTTGAATTCATCAGTGCAGAACCGTAAACACTGCTGTGAATATTCAGGATTCTTTTCCTCTATGCAAATTAAGGAAGAGTGCTGAGATTGCATCTGTGTGAGAACACTGAGC
>JAFMOD010000840.1:676201-695859 GCA_019802435.1 Corydoras maculifer | reverse complement strand
GCTGAAAAGAATTCAGTCTGCTCAGTGTTCTCACACAGATGCAATCTCAGCACTCTTCCTTAATTTGCATAGAGGAAAAGAATCCTGAATATTCACAGCAGTGTTTACGGTTCTGCACTGATGAATTCAAAGCAGGCGACAGTTTTATATTTACATTTAGTCTCTTCAGCCCATGTTTTTATCCAAAACGACTCACACATGAGAGAACAACACAGGAGGAACCGGGTGAACCGCAGGGTCGTGATGGTCCAGCGATCTGGTTTCATTGTCTAGATTTATTTCTTTATTTATTTTTTACCTGAATCAAGCTGGAAATACAACTGATTCAACTTTAAGAATCCATCCATTATCTTCCGCTTTCTCCTCTATTAGGGTCGCGGTGGGGTTCCCCATGCCCATCCAGGGGAGAACGTCTCGGGGGCTGGGCAGATACACCCAGGACAGGACACCAATCTATCACTGGTTACACACTCACTCACACAGATACGGGGAGAACATGGAAACTCCACCCAGATGGGGATTCGAACCGGGAACATGGAGAACATGCTAACCACTAAGCCACCGTGCCGCCCTGGTCAAAAACTAAAACATTATTATTTTAACAATTATTTGGTGAGGTGGGGTGGCTAAGTGGTTAGCATGTTCTCCTCTCATCACTAGGGATTCCCGATTCAGGAGGCTGGCCCTGAAATCAGAACTTAAATCGAACAAAGTATGCCATATGCCACAATCCAGATATTCCATCCATCCATTATCTTCTGCTTTATACTCTATTAGGGTCACGGGGGGGTTCACCATGCCCATCCAGGGGAGAACGTTTCGGGCGATGGGCAGATACACCCAAGACAGGACTCCACCCAGATTGAGATTCGAACCGGGAATCCCCAGAGCTGAGAGGAGAACATGCTAAACCACTAAGCCACCATATTGCCGCAATCCAGATATTTGGAACATAATAAGTGGCAAATCATTTGTAGATTAGATTAGATGAGATTAAACTTTATTTCTCATTGTGCAGTACAAGTACAGGGCTAATGAAATGTAGTCAGCATCTAACCAGAAGTGCAATATATACATTATTTACATAAAGGGCATTAATAACAGTGACTGGTGCATGGAGGAGTGAAGTGTTTAAACGTATATACATAATATGAGCATAATACGGGCACACACTTACCCACACGGACACAAACACACTCTACATGGGGCAACCTGCAGAACTCAATTGACTTGATCCATGTTTGTGGACTGTGGGAGGAAAACGGAGAACCCACACGGACACAGGGAGAACATGAAAACTCTACCCAGATTGGGATTCGATCCGGGAATTCCTAGTGCTGAGAGGAGAACATGCTAATCACTAAGCCACCATGCTGCCCGATATATGATATAATACAATATAATATGATATAATACAATATAATATGAGCATGATATATGATATAATTTGAACATGATATATGATATGATATGTAATATAAACATGATATGATATATAATATGAACATGATGATATATGATATAATATAAACATGATATATAATATGAACATGCTAGAATATGATATATGATATAATATGAACATGATATATGATATGATATGTAATATAAACATGATATGATACATCATATAAACATGATATGATACATCATATGAACATGATATGATATATAATATGAACATGATATGATATATAATATAATGTAAACATGATATATAATATGAACATGATATAATATGATATATGATATAATATGAGCATGATATGATATATGATATATGATATAATATGATATATGATATAATATGAGCATGCTAGAATATGATATATAATATAATGATATATAATATGATGTATGATATAATATGATATATGATATGATGTATAATATGATGTATGATATAATATGATATATGATATGATGTATAATATAATATGTTCAACATTTCAGATATTGTTATGGAAATGATGTCACACACATACAGAACACTTTTTTCATGGGCGTGTTTCATCTCTGTGGTAATTCACACCTACAAGAATGCAGCACAGACAACAGGTAAATAATGTTCTGGCACACCAACACAAACACACTGAGCATTCCATTACTGCGCGCGCACACACACACACACACACACACACACACACACACACACACACACACACACACACAGAATAAAACAAAATTTACAATTAGGAAAAGTGATAATTACGATCATTATAAATAATCTGTGTCTAGGACTGGGGCGGCATGGTGGCTTAGTGGTTAGCATGTTCTCCTCTCAGCACTAGAGATTCCCGGTTGGATCCCAATCTGGGTGGAGTTTCCATGTTCTCCCCGTGTCCACGTGGGTTTCCTCCAGGTTCTCCGGTTTCCTACCACAGTCCAAAAACATGAGGTCAAGTCAATGGAGTTCTCCAAATTGCCTCATATAGAGTGTGTCTGTGTGAGTGAGTGTGTGTGTGCCAGCGATGGATTGGCGCCCTGTCCTGAGTGTATCTGCCCAGCGCCCGAAACGTTCTCCCCTGGATGGACATGGGGAACCCCCCAATGACCCTAATAGAGGATAAAGCTGAAGATAATGGATGGGATGGGTGTCAAATAATTATTCTTTTCTTCAATACAATGTGATTAATCCTTCAGGTGCTAAAAACGGACCTGATCTTTAATGGCTCTGTGGTTATTCCTTCTTTTGCAAATGATCGTGTCTTAAATCTGCAGTAACATCTGGACAAATTTCCTTTTCTTTTGCTTTTTGAGTTGGTCTTAAATTCTTGTTTTGAAATTTCACATCCCCCTTTGGGTGTAGCCACCTAACTTTCCCACAATGCGCACTTCTGGGGTGGAAGTACCACTGGGAGCGGGCCTTTGTGTGGGAATATTTAATACATGGAATGTCATGGCAATTACATTCCCCTCTTAAACTCCTGGCAACTCCAGTAAACCTAAATACTATAGGCTGTAATAACATGCCCTTTTACTCTAAGTATTAAAAAGCTAGCCTTTAAAAAATGACTTATTACTACAATAAAGTTAGTTTGTATTTATTTTCAAAGAGAATATAGTAACCCGGCGGCACGGTGGCTTAGTGGTTAGCACGTTCTCCTCTCAGCACTAGGGATTCCCGGTTCGAATCCCAATCTGGGTGGAGTTTTCTTGTTTTCCCTGTGTTCGTGTGGGTTTCCTCCGGGTTATCCGGTTTCCTCACACAGTCCAAAAACATGGATCAAGTCAATTGAGTTCTCCAAAATTGCCCCATATAGAGTGTGTCTGTGTGAGTGAGTGTGTTCCCAGTGATAGATTGGCGCCTTGTCCTGGGTGTATCTGCCCAGCGCCCGAGACGTTCTGGGTGGGCATGGGGAACCCCACCGCGACCCTAATAGGATAGAGCGGAAGATAATGGATGGATGGAAAATAATAACCCAAATAAGCATATACACTCCCCAGCCATTTTATTAGCTCCACCGCCTCAGGTATATCCTCACTGTGTTTTTTTTCAGTTCCACTGGTCATACAGATGGACTTAGTAGTCCTACATTTACATTCTGTAGTCCATCTGTTTCTCTACATACTTTGTTTAGTCCACTTTAGTATGTTCTCTGATGACCAGGACCCCCTGTATTGTCAAATAAACTAATTAACTTCATAATCATTAAAGTGTGGCCAGTGGCTTAGTGGTTAGCATGTTCTCCTCTCAGCACTAGGGATTCCCGGTTCGAATCCCAATCTGGGTGGAGTTTCCACTTTCTCCCTGTGTCCGCGTGGGTTTCCTCTGGGTTCTCCGGTTTCCTCCCACAGTCCAAAAAGCATGGATCAAGTCAATTGAGTTCTCCAAATTGCCCCATATAGAGTGTGTTTGTGTGAGTGAGTGTGTATCCAGTGATAGATTGGCGTCCTGTCCTGGGTGTATCTGCCCAGCACCTGAAACGTTCTCCCCACCAGCGACCCTAGTAGAAGACAAAGCGAAAGATAATGGATGGATGATTACCGCTGACCATTAAACTTAGATAAGCTTAAACTTAAGTTTCATTAAGCTTAAACTTTTAAGCCTTATTCAGTAGAGAATTTTGAGAACCACTGACTGACCCAAAAGCCATCAGTGTCCAGATTAGTGTGTTTCAAAGGACAGCCTTACAGATACCACGGGGTATTTAAGCTAAATGAACGGGAACGTGCATAATAACAAATTTTAAAAACAGACACCCGAAACCACAAAGCAACAAAACAGGAGTGTAAAGCAGAAAGATTAAATCAACTGAAAAAAAAACTGGAATGAAAAATGAAAATGACACAAAGTGAAAGTACAACATGATTGTACAACAGGAAGACTGACACAATTAAACACCAGAACTGGTTTGAGACACGAAGGAGAACTGAAAATACAACAAACAATACAGCAAGGAACACAAAAAGAGAACAGCGCAAACAAAAAAATAAAGAAATCCAATGTGTTCTACAAAAGATATTTTTAACATTCGATTCACAAAAAGTAAAGAGTGAACATCATGCAACATGTCAAATACTGGCTTCTTCTGGGACCTATATACTAAATATATAGTTCTTGTTGGAACCAATGTCAAATACTAGGTTCTTAAGAGACCCATTGTCAAATATTAGGTTCTTATGGAACACAGATGTCAAATTCTGGGTTCTTCTAGGGCCCCAATGTCAAATACTAGGATATTATGAGACCCCAATGTCAAATACTGGGTTCTTCTGGGACCTATTATATACTAAATATTTAGTTCTTGTTGGAACCGATGTCAAATATTTGGTTCTTGAGAAAACCCAATGTCAAATACTAGGTTCTTAAGCAACCCATTATCAAATATTAGGTTCTTATGGAACATCGATGTCAAATTCTGGGTTTTTCTAGGGCCCCAATGTCAAATACTAGGATATTATGAGACCCCAATGTCAAATACTGGGTTCTTCTTGGACCTATTATATACTACATTTATAGTTCTTGTTGGAACCAATGTCAAATATTTGGTTCTTGAGAGAACCCTATGTCAAATACTAGGTTCTTAAGCGACCCATTTTCAAATATTAGGTTATTATGGAACACCGATGTCAAATTCTGGGTTCTTCTAGGGCCCCACTCTCAAATATTGGGATATTATGAGGCCCTAATATCAAATACTGGGTTCTTCTGGGAACCCAATGTTAAATATTTAGTTCTTATGGAACCCCAGTGTCAAATATTTAGTTCTTGTTGGACTTGATGTTAAATATTTGGTTTCTGAGAGAACCCAATGTAAAATACTAGGTTCTTGTGGAACCCTAATATCAAATACTGGGTTATTCTGGGAACCCAATGTTAATTACTTAGTTCTTATGGAACCCCAGTGTCAAATATTTAATTTTTATTGGACCCTGATGCCAAACACTTGAACCCAATGTCAAATACAAGGTTCATATGGAACCCAAATATCAAAAATGGGTTCTTATGAAAACCCAATGTCAAGTACTAGGTCCCCAAAGTAATGCATCATTATTTAAAAAGCAGCTACACTATATTTAGCCCACTTACTTGCCCTCACTCACTATGGTTATGATTACATGTGAAGTCCTGATTACCTGCAGTGGGAAACATGTCAAAGAGCCGTCCCCTCACTGAAAACAAAAGTCTGGCTTCATGTGTGTCTCGAAAGAATGCAGAAATGCTCTAGTATATGTTTATCCCTTATTAAGTAATCAAATCAGAGATGCTTTATCCATCACTTTTCGAGAGATAAGCCAACAACCAAACTATCTGCATAAGTAAACATTACATTAGATTGTGGACTGTAGGGTTTACTAATGATCACAATCTCCACAAATAGTGAGCTCTTATGCACTATGTGCTGTTTAACACCCTCTATGAAGTTCAAACAATCATCATTCCAGGCCATTAAAATACATAAAGCCAAGGCATCGGTAATCGGGTAATTATTAAAGAGCCATGTCTTCTGGGAGCTGCACAAACTGCAGCTTGAGGACTGTATTGTTACGCAAACCTGTCCAAAATGGGATTTCCTTAATGTCAACCACAACAGCTCTAACAGAGAGCAGTTACACCACCTGAGAAATGCTGAGTGGACATGTTAAGCATCTGAAACCCATGCAGTACTCAACCTGCCATCTCACCACATGGCACTCACTTGTCCAGTCCAGGTATACTGTTTAGATTTAAAGCTTTCACTAAGACCCACATGATGGGTCATGTTTTTTTAAGTCATTATGGAGAATTTTGAGCGGCATGGTGGGTTAGCATGTTCTCCTCCTCAGAACTAGGAACTCCCGGTTCGAATCTCAATCTAGTTGGAGTTTCCATGTTCTCCACGTGGCCACATGGGTTTTATCCAGGTTCTCTGGTTTCCTTCCACAGTCCAAAAACATGGCTCAAGGTCAAATGAATTCTTCAAATTGCCCCATATAGAGTGTCTTTGTGTCTGTCTGTGTGAGTGAGTGTGTGTCCAGTGATAGATTGGCGCCCAGTCCTGGGTGTATCTGCCCTGGCTTTGTATACCCTGTATAAGGTATACCACGCCATAGCATTTTATTCATTATCTTTCACTTAGTCCTATATTAGAACTATCGCTGGGCACACACTCACTGACTCTCTCTCACACACACACACTATATAGGGGCAATTTAGATAATCTAATTCACCTTGAATCCATGTTCCTCTATGGGAGGAAACCAAAATACCTGGAGGAAATGCACACAAACACAGGGTGAACATGGAAACCCAGATGGGAATTCAAACCTGGACCCCAGCATTAAAAAGCGGACATGCTGACCACCAAGCCAAGCACCGTCCAAAACTTTGGACACACCTTTTATTTCCTCCACTTATCATACAGATAGAGAGACTGTAGTCCATCTGTGTTCTTTGTCTTTGTTAGTACCCTGTTGGTTCTCTGTTGGTCAGGACCATCCCAGAGCAGGTATCATTAGGGTGGTGGATTGTTTACTGTCAGTTCTGCAGTGACACTGATGCAGTGAGGGGGGTTTTAGTGCAGCAGTGCTGCTGTAGTTTCATTTCTTCACCTCAGTGACACTGCTGGGATAGGAATAAGGCACCCACCAAGTAATCCCTGCTCTGTGGTGCTACTATTGGGGTCCTGACCATTAGAACAGAGTAAAGGGGACGTACACAGTATGTACTGTGGAACACAAACAGATGGACTACAGTCTGGAATTAGAACTACAAAGTCCAACATCTGCAACACACATAATGTAGTTGTGTGACGATGCTGGAAGACAGGTCTTAAATATAATAATAGCACAACCATAATGCAGGAGCGTTGGCCAACATGCCAATTTACTGGATCCACTCAAACACAAATGACAGTATGACAATGTCAGCGGCTCCTTAACGTGCAATTTGTCCACGAGCTGCTTTTATATAAATTGCTAGTTCAAATCACTCATCATTGTTTCCCTCGCTGGCAGCACAGTGACTCTGTGGGTAGTACTGTTGCCTCAGAGGAAGTAAGTCCTGGGTTCAGATCCAGGGCAAAACAGACAAAGTCTCTTCTGTATATATTTTGTATGTTCTCCCTGTGTGTCTGTGTGGCATTTCACCAAGCATGGCCGTTAATATTTAAATTACCTTTTTAATTTACCATTCAAACATGTTGCCCTGTAATGCCCTGGAGAACTAGCTGTGGTGTTTTCCAACCTCCTGACCAAAGGGTGCGGGGACTGGCTCCGGAGCCAAACATGATTCTAATGAACATAAGCAAATGAGATAATTCTGTTTTCCGTACATTTATTTATTTATTTGTGTTTTTACGCCATATTTACGGCATGGTGGTTTAGTGGTTAGCATGTTCTCCTTTCAGCACTAGGGATTCCCAGTTCGAATCCCCATCTGGGTGGAGTTTCCATGTTCTCCCCGTGTATGCGTGGGTTTCCTCCGGGTTCTCCGGTTTCCTCCCACAGTCCAAAAATATTGAACAAGTCAAATGAATTCTCCAAATTGCCCCATATATAGTGTGTATGCGTGCGTGTCTGTGTGAGTGAGTGTGTGCCCAGCGATGGATTGGCGCCCTGTCCTGAGTGTATCTGCCCAGCGCCCGAAACGTTCTCCCCTGGATGGGCATGGGGAACCCCCCCGCGACCCTAATAGAGGATAAAGCTGAAGATAATGAATGAATAAATGAACGCCGTATTTAGCATTTGTATGTTATCCTATGGCAGGATATGGTACATATTTACAGTTTGTATATTTTTACTTTGTCCTTATATTCCAGTCACTTCTTATATTCCAGTTCACAGCTTGGGACAGGTTGTGAGTATCCTGACTGCGCCGTCATCCTTACCCAGACCCGGACCAAGCCAAAACCCGGTGGGTCCCAGCACACACACACACCCGCCAGACCCGGACCGAGTCAAAACCCGGTGGATCCCAGCACACACACACACCCGCCAGACCCGGACCGAGTCAAAACCCGGTGGGTCCCAGCACACACACACACCCGCCAGACCCGGACCGAGTCAAAACCCGGTGGATCCCAGCACACACACACACCCGCCAGACCTGGACCGAGTCAAAACCCGGTGGATCCCAGCACACACACATTCACAGACAGACAGACAGACAGACAGACCCGCCCGGACCGCACCGCGTGTGCTCGCTCACCTCGTCCCACTTGATGAACTTGCTGCCCCGCTTGAGCGTCTCATGCACGGACACGGGTTTGAGCTGCAGTGCGTGCACTCCGGGTTTGGCTCCGGCCATGGCCGCGGCTCTCACTACCGCCCGCCTCTGTCCTCTGATCCACAAAGCCCGGCTTCCCCCGCAGACTCGCACTCCTTCAGCTTCAGAGAAACAGTCAGCCCGCCGGATTCCCCGAACACAGAGCCGAGAGTCGAGAGAAAAGCCCCCGAACCGTCATTAAGCTACAGCTCGCTTCCACGGCGCGCCTCCATTTACCCGGCTGCTCTTAACTTATCAGAGTTGTATTGAGCTTTTTCTTCCCGTCCCCTCGTCCTCCTCCTCCTCCTCCTCCTGTCTTTCTGTTAAAAAAAAAAAAAAAACTTTCACTCCTCCTCTGATCGCCCGGCAGACTGTCCTTCCTTCCCCTTCATGCTTTCTTCTGGACCTGAAAGAACGACATAGAACCAGACAGAACGACACAGAACGAGAAACAGAGGCGAGCAAGTGACTAAATAAAGGCAAGAGACATGGAGTGAGAGCTTTCTTTCTTTCTTTCTGTCTTTCTTTCTCACTCCTCGTCGGCTCCTAGCGTTTACAGACTGTCAGTACTGTTGGAGGTTCATCACCTAACCTACACAGAACTACTAGATTCAAGGGTTTAAAGCTCACCCAAGTTTCATCCATCCATTATCTTCAGCTTTATCATCTATTAGGGTCGTGGGGGGGGAAGGGTTTACCCATGCCCATGGGGAGAACGTTTCGGGCACTGGGTAGATACACCCAGGACAGGGCGACAATCTATCGCTGGGCTCTCACTCACTCACACAGACACACTCTATATAGGGCAATTTGGAGAACTCAATTGACCTTGATCCATGTTTTTGGACTGTGGGAGGAAACCGGACAACCCGGAGGAAACCCACTGGGAGAACATGGAAACTCCACCCAGATTGGGATTCGAACCGGGAATCCCTAGTGCTGAGAGGAGAACATGATAAGCACTAAGCCACCGTGCCGCCCTGCATTAGTTTGTGAATGATAAATTATTAAAGGTTCGTTTTTTACACATTTTAAAACACAGGAGATAACACAGCTATTTGTTTAGAGCTCAGCCGGTAAATTTATGTTTGCACAACATTAGGGACATACGTTGTATGTCCGTCCCTGTAAACACGGTGCTCTCCATGTTATCCAGCAGATGTTCTCTTCCCAGTGCTGTGTCAACATTTATTCACACAGGTGACCACTAAAGTAATCAGCCATCATTTGGTTAATTAATGCTGATGTGTGCTGGGTTGTATTCCTGGAATTCTCTCATACACACATATATAATAAGACAGGGAACGTTGCACTGGTGTTCCCATTCTGTCTTTTTGTTCTCGTTTCAGAGTTCCGGAGTCAGTAGAGGGCACAAAGTAGAAAGAACAGATTTATTTATGTATTTAAAAAGCAAAGAAAGAAAGTAGACATGACAAAGATGAATCGCCACTTCAATATTCCCTCAACCTGGATGATGTCCATGTAGCTCTCTGTGGTTCTGGAGCATCTGCGATACGTCTCACAGTGAATAATACAATAAAATTGTCCTTAATGTCCACTGGCGGCACTGTGGCTTAGTGGTTAGCATGTTCTCCTCTCAGCACTAGGGATTCCCGGTTCGAATCCCCATCTGGGTGGAGTTTCCATGTTCTCCCCGTGTCCTCCCACAGTCCAAAAACATGGATCAAGTCAATTGAGTCCTCCAAATTGCCCCATATAGTGTCTCTGTGTAAGTGAGTGTGTGCCCAGCGATAGATTGGCGCCCTGTCCTTGGTGTATCTGCTCAGCGCCCGAAACGTTCTCCCCTGGATGGGCATGAGGAACCCCCCATGACCCAAATATATAGGATAAAGTGGAAGATAATGGATGGATGGATTAATGTCCACCGATGATACAGCGGCGGCTTAAATAATATGTAGCGAGTTAAACGTATCCAGCTTTCCCATAGTCATCGGTTTCAATCTGTAAAGTTCTAATGTCACTGGTATTTATGGACCACCAGTGGTCCAGTGGTTTGTTCTACCACCTCACAGCACAACTGTCAGATGGTCCAAGGTTTGATTTCTGATTGGGTGGATGTGGTAGATTAATGTTAGGGTGTAGCTGTGGGTTCCAATCCCAGGTCCACTGAAGTTACCAATGTGGGTCCTTGAGCAAGACCCTTAACCCTGATTGCTCCAGGAGTGCTGTATGGCTAAGCCGGTTTCCTAACTCCAACCAAATTGGGACCTTGCAAGTCGCTTTGGATTAAAGCATCTGCTAAATGACCAAATGTACATATGAACTGGTCTTGTCCTTTCTCTGTGTCCCCCCTGTGCCTGAGTGGTCCTCCAGGTACTCTGGTTTCACACTAATTGTCCCTGATTGCCTCATCTCATTATTGTGACTGCGTAATTCTATACTAGGGACGCAGGAAGGGGGAGGTTCCTCATGCCCATCCATCCATCCATCCATCCATCCATCCATCCATCCATCCATCCATCCATCTATCCATCCATCCATTCTCTTCCACTGAATCCTATACTAGGGTTGCAGGGGAGTTCCCCATTCCCATTCAGGGGACAACGTTTTGGGTAGTGGGTAGATACACTTAGGACACATAAAGTGCATGGTGGTGTAGTGGTTAGCATGACTGCCTCCAGGTTTGACTCCCAATCTAAGTGAAGTGTCCATGTTCTCCATGTGACATGTGGGTTTTCACTGGATGCCCTGAGTCCTCCCACCGTTGAAAACATGCATTCATGGTTAATTGGCGGCTCATATTTGCCCCTATATAGTGTGTGTCTGTGAATAAGTGCCCAGCAAATTGACACACTGTCCTAATGTATCTGCCCAGTGTTAAAAATGTCCTCCACTTGGGGGATAGGGAACCCCTCTCCAGCATCCTAGTTAAAGATAAAGCAGATGACAATATGAGAACATGTTAAAAAAAACAAACATATTAATAAATAAGCATTTACTTGGCGGTATTTATCCAAATCCATATCAATGACCCAATAAAGACTGAGACTACAGTATAAAGTACAGCAAACTGTGGAGACTCTCCATTTGTCCTTCGCAGGACTCTAATCACATGACTGCATGCCAGAACCTCACAAAGCTTCATTGTATCAGAGCCCAGAGGCAAACTAACCCGAATGACAGCAGACCTACATATACCGTATACATAACTATCTCCGAATACACAAATCCACCCCCGAAACCTGCTGCAGTGCGAAATCTGCCCCGCCAAAGGCTTTCGGACCAAAAGAAACGTACGAATTTGCTTTCTTATGAGGAACACAGACACCACAGTGATGATCACATTACTCACAGGAAAGCAGATCTTTGCTTCAAAAGACTCATTGTTGTGGAGTAGTTGAGATCCATGAGAATGCTTTGCTGTCACCTAGCGGATCAACACACACAATGCAGACATCCTAAGTTTTTATGGCTAATTTATCGACGTTCTTGTTCATTTTCCTCTTTTGTCTCTTTTTTATTTTTGGTTGAGTGTGAACAGTTTACAAAAATGTTTGACGCCATGTCTCTTCGAAGCCCAAATGACAGACACGTCCCGTAATCCTGATCATCCTAATGATCATCAACAACCCACCCTGTATTTAAGTAGCTAAATCATTATTCACATCCGTCCTAATGACCCAATAGCAATAAAAATATAGGCAATATATATCCATCCATCCATCCATTCATTTTTTTAAATAATTATTTTATATATAAGTATATATATATTCTTTCATTTATCATCTTCCGCTTTATCCTCTATTATGGTCGCAGGGGGGTTCCCCATGCCCATCCAGGGGAGAACGTTTTGGGCACTGGGCAGATACAGCCAGGACAGGGCACCAGTTTATCGCTGGGCACACACTCACCCAGACACGCACACATACACACTCTATATGAGGCAATTTGGAGAACTCAATTGACTTGATCCATGTTTTTGGACTGTGGGAGGAAACCGGAGAACCCGGAGGAAACCCACGCGGGAGAACATGGAAACTCCACCCAGATTGGGATTCGAAACCGGGAACCCCTAACTCTGAGAGGAGAACATAATAACCATTAAGCCACCGTGCCACCCTGGATATAATATATATATTTATATGGTTTCTATATTTGTATAAAATATGGTAAACAGTATATATATATATATATATATATATATATATATATATATATAGGAGATAACATTTGTTCAGAACTCAGCCGGTAAATTTATGTTTGCACAACATTAGGGACATTAGTAGTTTCCTTAACTAAGCTCTTAACTAAGTTAACTTAATCTTCAACAATTTATTTTGCAATATGTAAAGTATTAAATGCTCTCTGCTTAAAGGAAAAGCTTTGGCAGTGTTTTTCTTTAGAGTCAGTGCTCTAGTTGCAGGATAGCTGCCAATCTGGGAAGTTATTAACTTGTGGTTGGTGAACATGTTGAGGCAGCCACCAGTTCTTTTTGATGTATTAGAAAAACAAGTTCCCATAAGAATGTGAAATGCCAGATTCGGAGACGTGATAAATAGATGAGAATGTCAAGCTCACTTTCCCACACATCGAGACTTTAACCTTAAGTTGTTCTAAAAAAATAAAGCTAGATTGTGAAAGGTTGTGTAATTCATTCATTCATTCATTATCTCCCGCTTTATTCTCTATTATGGTTGCGGTGGGGTTCCCCATGCCCATACAGGGCGCTGAGCAGATACACCCAGGACAGGGCGCCAATCCATCGCTGGGCAGGTTGTGTAATTGCTGGAATAAAAATGTGTTGTTTTCACTTTTTCGGTGTTCAACTTGTTACTGTTGGCTCTGCCTTCATGTCTGTTTACAGCAACAGAACTGCCTTAATCTCATCACATCCCGTGATCTTCTGCTCACTCCTCGACTAGGAACTAGGGCCACACAGACACACACTATATAGGGGCAATTTAGAGCAGCCGGTTCACCTGGAAACCGGAGAACTCGGAAAAAACCCATGTGATCACGGTGAGAACATGGAAAATCTGACCAGATCGGGATTCAAACCTGGATCCAAAGCACTGTGAAGCGAATGTGCTAACCACTGAGCCATCCTGGTGTCCTGCATTAATCTGCTTTATTCATTTATTTAAAATCAACCAATTAAAAAAAATCTTTCCAACATTGGAGCAGGGATAGGTCATTGGTTAATGTGCTAAACTGTTGCTTGACAGGTCCATTGTACTTGTTTATTATTTATTTATATACACACATACAGTATTATATACACATATATATATATATATATATATATATATATATGTGTGTGTGTGTGTGTGTGTGTGTGTGTAAATACTGTATGTGTACACATACTCACTCACACAGACACACTCTATATGAGGCAATTTGGATAAAAAAAAAATATATATATATATATTTATATTTATATATATATATATATATATATATATATATATATATATACACACACACACACACATATATATTCATTCATTCATTATCTCCCGCTTATCCTCTATTAGGGTCGCGGTGGGGTTCCCCATGCCCATCCAGGGGAGAACATCTCGGGCGCTGGGCAGATTGACCAAGGACAGGGCGCCAATCCATCGCTGGGCACACACTCACTCACACAGACACACTCTAAATGGGGCAATTTTTGAGAATTTAATTAACTTGATCCATGTTTTTGGACTGTGGGAGGAAACCGGAGAACCCGGAGGAAACCCACGCAGACACGGGGAGAACATGGAAACTCCACCCAGATGGGGATTCGAACCGGGAATCCCTAGCGCTGAGAGGCGAACGTGCTAACCACTAAGCCACCGTGCCGCCCACATATATATATATGTGTGTGTGTGTGTGTGTGTGTGTGTGTGTAAATACTCACACAGACACACTTTATATGGGGCAATTTGGAGAATATGTATATATATATATATATATATATATATATATATATATATATATATATATATATATTTTTCCCCCCCCCCCCCCCCCCCCCCCCCCCCCCCCCCCCCCCCCCCCCCCCCCCCCCCCCCCCCCCCCCCCCCCCCCCCCCCCCCCCCCCCCCCCCCCCCCCCGTAACACGGCTAATTACACAGGAGTCCACTGAACCGTGTTGATCCTGAACCTGATACAGGTCTCATCACAGGTAGTGGAAACTGGCACTCAGACAGGACACAGGATTTTATTGCAGCCTAGCCAGAGTGGACTGAGGCTGAACTGTGACATTTAACAGCATAACAAGTGTCTGACCAAACAGGATGAAGCAGGAGACTGTGGAGGGACATAATGAAATGTCGGAGGATTTTTGACCTCTTGCTCTTTGAGATTTTCAAAATAAATGCCATTTGAGGTAAAGACAGCTTTGGAGTTGTAGACTTACTTTACAATCAGAAAAATGTTATATAAAGTACTGCAATTTCGGTCCCCTGTGAATTTGACTGGTTTTAGTTTGGAAATGGTGCAGATAACTGGTGCAAATAAATGGTGCATAACCCTCACTGCCAAACTGACAAAACACTGTGAAATAAATTTCTTGTTATATTTGCAATACAGTTTTTGCTATATGTGCAATTCTTATTGCTGTGTAATGTTTTTCATTTCGTCTCCTATCTTAATTATATGCCATTGAGTAGTGTTTTATTCTATTTTATTTAAATTTTGTATATACTGATCTCTATTTCTGGGCGGCACGGTGGCTTAGTGGTTAGCACGTTCGCCTCTCAGCGCTAGGGATTCCCGGTTCGAATTCCCATCTGGGTGGAGTTTTCATGTTCTCCCCGTGTCTGCGTGGGTTTCCTCCGGGTTCTCCGGTTTCCTCCCACAGTCCAAAAACATGGATCAAGTTAATTGAATTCTCAAAATTGCCCCATATAGAGTGGTTCTGTGTGAGTGAGTGTGTGCCCAGCGATGGATTGGCGCCCTGTACTGGGTCTATCTGCCCAGCGCCCAAAACTTTCTCCTCTGGATGGGCATGGGGAACCCCACCGCGACCCTAATAGAGGATAAGCGGGAGATAATGAATGAATGAATGATCTCTATTTCTATTACATTTTTTTCTTTTTTAAAGTACTTTTTGTAATAGATACATCTATAACTTGGTATATGTTTACATTTACATTTTGTCATATGTATTTGATGGGTGGCATGGTGGCTTAGTGGTTGGCATGTTCTCCTCTCAGCGCTAGGGATTCCCGGTTCGAATCCCCATCTGGGTGGAGTTTCCATGTTCTCCCCGTGTCTGCGTGGATTTCCTCCAGGTTTCCTCCCACAGTCCAAAAACATGGATGAAGTCAATCGAGTTCTTTAAATTGCCCCATATAGAGTGTGTCTATGTGTGTGAGTGTGTGCCCAGCGATAGATTGGCGCCCTGTCCTGGGTGTATCTGCCCAGCGCTTGGGGCGTTCTCCCCTGGATGGGCATGGGGAACCCCCCCCCCCCCCACGACCCTGATAGAGGATAAAGCGGAAGATAATAAATGAATGAATGATATGTATTTGATATGTATCTATAACTTTCCCAATTACTGTCACTTCTGCTGCTGAGAAATAATTTACCCCTTCTGTGGGAAGAATAAAGGATTATCTTATCTGATCTTAATTTAAATAGATTTTTAATAGTATTTTGAATTCCAGTTGTTTACAATAATTGAAAACATTAATTTACATGTAATTGGTTGTGTAAGGTGCGGCACGGTGGCTTAGTGGTTAGCACGTTCGCCTCTCAGCGCTAGGGATTCCCGGTTCGAATCCCCATCTGGGTGGAGTTTCCATGTTCTCCCCATGTCTGCGTGGGCTTCCTCCGGGTTCTCCGGTTTCCTCCCACAGTCCAAAAACATGAATTAAGTCAAGTGAGTTCTCCAAATTGCCCCATATAGAGTGTGTGTATATGTCTGTTTGAGTGAGTGAGTGTGTGCCCAGTGATAGATTGGCATCCTGTTCTGGGTGTATCTGCCAGTGCCCAAAACGTTCTCCCCTGGATGGTCATGGGGAACCCCCCCGCGATCCTAGTAAAGGATAAGCGAAAGATAATGGATGGTTGGATGGTTGCGTATGAGTAAGTATGTCAAATGGGGCAGTAATGAAAACACTGGATTGATATAGGGAATGATATTTTTTGGACTGTAACAGGAAACCAGAGAACCCAGAGAAAACCCATGGGGAGAACATGCAAACTCCATCCAGCTCAGGAATTGATCCTGGATCCCCAGCGCTGGGGTGGGAACTTGCTAATAACCAATTTGAAATATGTTTTTTAAAAAAGGTTTGTGGCGGCACGGTGGCTTAGTGGTTAGCACGTTCGCCTCTCAGCGCTAGGGATTCCCGGTTCAATCCCCATCTGGGTGGAGTTTCCATGTTTTCTCCGTGTCTGCGTGGGTTTCCTCCGGGTTCTCCGGTTTCCTCCCACAGTCTAAAAACATGGATCAAGTTAATTATATTCTCAAAATTGCCCAATTTAGAGTGTGTCTGTGTGAGTGAGTGTGTGCCCAGCGATGGATTGGCGCCCTGTCCTGGGTCTATCTGCCCAGCGCCCAAGACGTTCTCCCCTGGGTGGGCATGGGGAACCCCACCGCGACCCTAATAGAGGATAAGCGGGAGATAATGAATGAATGAATGAAAAAAGGTTTGTAGTTAAAATGTATTTTAATTTCTTTTCATAAAGATGTGGAATTAGGAAACGCGTGGGACACCAGACATGCTGTACAATATACAGCCTCCGGTGGAAACAGATCTGTGACCTGCCTCATAATCACATTACAGTGTAAAGCACTTAGCTACCAGTGTTGAGTTATTAGCTCCTTAAGATGTTTTCAGGATGAATAGCCACTTAAAACAATTCAAAACATGCTGAGACAAGTGTCTTTAAACAGCGCTCTGTGTATAAAGTCCCACACTGTCCACACTCACATTCCTGTCACATGCTGTTAGGAAACTCTTGGGAAACCACAGAGGCCCTGAGAACTCTGTCTTGCACGTACCCTTAATTACATTCGATTGTAGATCTACAAACTAAACAATTAAAAAGCCAGTCAGCAAAGAGTAATTAAAAGAAAATGGACCTGGCTATCTCCGGTGACTTGTTCTGAAAGACACAGATGAAAACCCGGGTGTGAACACACAGACATCTGGGTTCAGTGGGTTTTATGAGTCAGACGCTGCACTGAATTAGTCAGATTTGAAACGCAACAGCTTTTTAAAAATCGTTACACAGGCTTTTTGAGCAACAGAACCTAATGAGTATCTTCTGCTTTATCCCCTATTAGAGTTGCGGGGGGGGGGGGGGGTTCCCCATGCCCATCCAGGGGAGAACGTTTCCGGCGCTGGGCAGATACACCCAGGACAGGACGCCAATCTATCGTTGGATACACACTCATTCACACAGACACACTCTATATGGGGCAATTTGAAGAACTCACTTGACTTGATCCATGTTTTTGGACTGTGGGAGGAAACCGGAGAACCCGGCGGAAACCCACGCGGACACTGGGAGAACATGCAAACTCCACCCAGATTGGGATTCGAACCGGAAATCCCTAGTGCTGAGAGGAGAACATACTAACCACTAAACCACCATGCCGCCCCCACATAGATTTATTCAATTAAATTTATTCATCCATTCATTATCTTCCGCTTTATCCTCTATTAGGGTCGCGGTGGGGTTCCCCATGCCCATCCAGGGGAGAACATCTCCGGCGCTGGGCAGATACACCCAGGACAGGACGCCAACCTATCGCTGGGCACACACTCACTCATACAGACACACTCTATATGTTCTCAGCGTGTCTACATGTGTTTTCTCTGAATTTCCTGTGAATAGGTGAATAGGCTGCTCTAAATTGCCCCTATATATTAGTAGTTAGCATGCTCCTCTCAGGACTGGGGATTCCCGGTTCCCCATCTGGGTGGAGTTTCCAAGTTCTCCCTGTGTCCGTGTGGGTTTCCTCCGGGTTCTCCGGTTTCCTCCCGCAGTCCAAAAACATGGATCAAGTCAATTGAGTTCTCCAAATTGCCCCATATAGAGTGTCTGTGTGAGTGAGTGTGTGCCCATTGATTGATTGCCACCCTTTCCTGGGTGTATCTGCCCAGCGCCTGAGATGTTCTCCCCTGGATGGGCATGGGGAACCCCACCGCGACCCTAATAGAGGGTAAAGCGGAAGATCATGAATGAATGAATGTATATATATAGTAAAGGGGCATGGGAAAGCGCCCCCACCCCCCCCCACCCTAGTAAAGAATTAAGCGAAATATAATGAAATAAAATGAGCTGCATCTCAAAGCTAGAAATCTCTCAGTGTGTGTGTTTGGGGGGGGGGGTGATACACACTGATCTGCTCTGTGGCAGTCAGTAAAGAAGGAGAGGAGGGGAAGGAAAGACAAGGCCAGAGGGAGAAGAGAGAGAAGAGAGGACTGTTTGTTTTCTCTTTATTTCCCTTTGAATAACTGGAGAAATGAAGGTCGCTGCTTTTCTGATCTGTAAACGTCGCGGGCAGGAGCTGCAACTGGTTTGCATTCGCTGTAGAGGACTGACTCTCTCTCTCTCTCTCTTAATTTTAATTAAATTAGCATGACAAACATTACATTTGTGTTGCCCAAAGCCGGGTTACAAACCAAAAACAAAGATAACCTACAAAAATATCCATGATTTACAAACAATAACAAGAGACAGTAAAATATCAATAAATAAGAGTGTGTCTCTCTCCCCTCTCTCTCTCTCACTCCTCAGCTTCTATACTGTCTCATTCACTCACTGCTCTCACTCTCACTCCCTCTCTCCTCTGTGTCCCTCATCCCCCCTCTCTCTCACTCACTCACTCTTCTCTCTCTCTTACTCACTCACTCTTCTCTCTCATTTACTCACTCCCCTGTCTATCATCCACCCTCACTCACTTTTCTATCCATCTCTCACCCCCCTCTCTCTCACCCACTTTTCTATCTCTCTCTCACTCACTCCTCTCTCTCCAGTCAGTTCTCTCTCTCTCTCTTACTCACTC
>JAFMOD010000840.1:651433-662531 GCA_019802435.1 Corydoras maculifer | reverse complement strand
CCAGGACAGGGCGCCAATCCATCGCTGGGCACACACTCACTCACACATACACACTCTAAATTGGGCAATTTTTGAGAATTCAATTAACTTGATCCATGTTTTTGGACTGTGGGAGGAAACCGGAGAACCCGGAGGAAACCCACGCAGACACGGGGAGAACATGGAAACTCCACCCAGATGGGGATTCGAACCGGGAATCCCTAGTGCTGAGAGGCGAATGTGCTAACCACTAAGCCACCATGCCGCCCTTATATATATATATATATATATATATATATATAGGCGGCACAGTGGCTTAGTGGTTAGCATGTTCTCCTCTCAGCACTAGGGATTCCCGGTTCGAATCCCTATCTGGGTGGAGTTTCCATGTTCTCCCCGTGTCTGCGTGGGTTTCCTCCGGGTTCTCCGGTTTCCTCCCCCAGTCCAAAAACATGGATCAAGTCAGTTGAATTCTCAAAGTTGCCCCATATAGAGTGTGTCTGTGTGAGAGAATGTGTGCCCAGCGATGGAGTAGCGCCCTGTCCTGGGTCTATCTGCCCGGCGCCCTAAACGTTCTCCCCTGGATGGGCATGGGGAACCCCACCGCGACCCTAATAGAGGATAAAGCGAGAGATAATGAATGAATGAATGATATATATATAATTATAGTTTTTTTTTTTTTTTTTTTTTACAGTAATTTCACATCACACAAGTACAGACACTCCCTATTATCATGTCCCTTTTTAATTTTGAATCTCTTAAATTACCTGATTGTATTATAATTTAGAAACCGTTGACTAGGTGGCTTAGTGGTTAGCATGTCCTCCTCTCAGCACTAGGGACTCCTGGTTCGAATCCCCATCTGGGTGGAGTTTCCATGTTCTCCTCGTGTCCGCGTGGGTTTCCTTCGGGTTCTCCGCTTTCCTCCCACAGTCCAAAAACATGGATGAAGTCAATTGAGTTTTCCAAATTGCCCCATATAGAGTGTGTATGTGTGAGTGAATGTGTGCCCATCCATAGATTGGCGCCCTTTTCTGGGTGTATCTGCCCAGCGCCTGAAACGTTCTCCCCTGGATGGGCATGAGGAACCCCCCCACGACCCTAGTAGAGGATAAAGAGGAAGATAATGGATGGATGGATGAAAACTGTTGACTTTAGATGGTACGTCATACATGTGTGCACTCACCAACTAATTCCTTGTATGTGTAACCTACCTGGTGAAATAAAGTCTGATGTGGTGTCTAATGTCCATACCAATGTTCGTAAGTTCCAGTTAAATAATAATAATAATAATAATAATAATAATAATAATAATAATAATAATAATAATATTATTATTAATAATAATAATAATAATAATAATAATAATAATAAGGAGATAGTTTTGTAAGCTTTTCCAGTCTGATGAGCATCACTATTGGATTCTTCCACAGTCCAAAAACATGAATTCAAGGTCAATTGACGAACGGCTCGGCGAACAGCTCAGCCAATCAGATTCGAGGACCTGAACTACCTGTTTTATAATGGTGTTTAACAAAGACAATGACAGTAACGTCAACATACAGAACAAAATAGTTCATATCCCTTTATTATGATATTATTATACCACTGCTCTATCAGTTCCAGTTATTATATGTATTTGCCGATATTTCTATTTCCTTTTCTGTAACCGCTCACATTGTACAACTCAGACTTTGCACCGTACCTAGTGTGAGATGATTTTTCTACTTTGTCCTGAAATATTATTAAAACCTCTATACCTTAAATATGTCATGTAATCTGTTATCATTAGAATTTAAATTTATATATAATAAAATTTAAATAGGGCGGCACGGTGGCTTAGTTGTTAGCATGTTCTCCTCTCAGCACTAGGGATTCCCGGTTCGAATGCCCATCTGGGTGGAGTTTCCATGTTCTTCCCGTGTCCGCGTGGGTTTCCTCCGGGTTCTCCGGTTTTCTCCCACAGTCCAAAAACCTGGATCAAGTCAATTGAGCTTTTCAAATTGCCTCAGTGATAAATTGGTGCCCTGTCCTGGGTGTATCTGCCCAGCGCCCGAAACGTTCTCCCCTGGATGGAAATGGGGAACACCCCCCGACCCTAATAGAGGATAAAGCGGAAGATAATGAATAATGAATATAATAAAATTGGGGCGGCACGGTGGCTTAGTGGTTAACATGTTCTCCTCTCAGCACTAAGGTTTCCCGGTTTGAATCCCCATCTGGGTGGAGTTTCCATGTTCTCCCCGTGTCCGCGTGGGTTTCCTCTGGGTTCTTTGGTTTGCTACTACAGTCCAAAAACATGGATTTAGGTCAATTAAATTCTCCAAATTGCCCCATATAGAGTGTGCATGTCTGTGTGAGTGAGTTTGTGCCCAGTGATAGATTGGCGTCCTGTCCTGGTTGTATCTGCCCAGCGCCTGAAACGTTCTCCCCTGGATGGGCATGGGGAACACCCCCGTGACCCTAAAAGAGGATAAAGTTGAAGATAATGGATGGATGGATAAAATTGAAATAAGAGGGTAACTGTACTCATGTGTGCGAGTAAAGTGCAATGCTGTTGGTGTAATCTCACTGGAACATCACGTTTCCTCATTTCTCATATAAAGGTATAAAAATAAAGATGTATGTTCAACTAACCAACCATTGTGTACAATACAACTATTCATGTAAAACAGAAGCTGCTGTGAGGTTATTGGGTAATAAAATAGGTTTCCAGTAGAAACACTTCCACATACAGTATTAGAACACGCAGCAACACTTTAATAACAGAGCGACCCACCTGACCTCAACTCTCACAAGACCTTATTCTACATCCGCGGTTCCCAAACTTCTTCTATCATGCTCTCCTTTGGAAAACAAAAAATGCTCATGCCCCTCGGCCTCTATCCCACAACCCCCCACAACCCCATCCCCCACGTCCCAACGAAATGCTGACAAACACAGGCTTCAGTCATTTCTGTCGCACTCAGCTGTATCTTAGCAGTATCTTTTAAATTGTGTGGCGTAAATTTCCCAAGAAGCACACACTCATGAGGCTTATAAAGACCTTATTTTTAACCCTTTAACATCCATCCATTATCTTCTGCTTTATCCTCTATTAGGGTCGCGGTGGGGTTCCCCATGCCCATCCAGGTGAGAACGTTTTGGGCGCTGGGCAGATACACCCAGGACAGGACACCACTGGGTACACTCACTCACTCACTCACTCACTCACACACACACTCACTCACACAGACACACTGTATATAGGGCAATTTGGAGAATTCATTTTCCTCCCACAGGCCAAAAATATGGATCAAGTCAATTGAGTTCTCCAAATTGCCCCATATAGAGTGTGTCTGTGTGAGTGAGTGTGTGCCCAGTAATAGATTGGCGCCCTGTCCTGGGTGCATCTACCCAGCGCCCGAAACGTTCTCCCCTGAATGGGCATGGGGAACCCCAACCCCCCCCCGCGACCCTAATAGAGGATAAAGCTGAAGATAATGGATGGATGGATGTAAGCTATGTTTGCAGATGTACTCATACAGCAATCCTCATCCTGCCACGCTGCTCAGCGGTAACTTCCACACCAAACCCACATTAGTCATGCGCTCGTAATCCCCCCCACTCACACACTGCACACAGGCGCCGTGAACAGCACGCCGCTCTGACAGACAGGAAGTTCCTGTTTGGGGATATGAGTTTTAAGCAGTTAGTACAGATTGAGTTATGAGCTTTGTTGAGACGCGTATGTTCCAGGACTAATGATTAAAAAAAATACTATATGAAGCAATCTGTCACAGTCCTGTGTGAGTGTGTGCAAGCCTGAGGCAGGTGAGGAAGATGAGGGAGATAATGGATGATGTGTGATTACAGCTGAGCTGGATTTCGTTTGAGCTCTTATCTGTTTATTTCCTTCTTCCTGGCGTAACCCATGTGCCCCTTCTTTCTGGCTCTGTCTGCGTTATCTATGGCTCGGTAATTACCCGGCTTTAAAGCCCAGGTCTCGTGGCCTTGATAGTTTTCTGAAGAGATGACAACCTCAGACACATTCATTAGCACCATGTTATGTGTTTGCACTTCTTACAAAGAGCCAAGGTTCAGCTAACTGGATGTTAGACTTAACCTTTATTGTCATTCAGTTATACAATTGGTGTACACAGAACGAAATTTCGTTGCATTTGCTCGCAAGTATAAAAAGAGGTAGTGAAGTTTGTAACATGTGTAGAAACATGGATATAAATAATACTGAAAAAAAAAAAAAAAAATATATATATATATATATATATCTCCATCCATTATCTCCCGCTTTATCTTCTATTGGGATCACAGGGGGTTCCACATGCCCATCCAGAGAACATTTCGGGCGCTGGGCAGATACACCCAGGACAGGACGCCAAACCATCACTGGGCACACACTCACACAGACACACTCTATATGGGGCAATTTGGAGAACGCAGTTGACTTGATCCATGTTTTTGGACTGTTGGAGGAAGCCAGAGAACCCGGAGGAAACCCACGTGTACACATGGAGAACATGGTAACTCCACCGAGATTGGGATTCAAACCAGGAATCCCTAGTGTATGTGTGTGTATGTGTATATATATATATATATATATATATATTACACACACATATACACACACACACACACACACACACAGCAGCAGCATAGGATAAAAATGTTGTTCATCAGTTTGGGTTCTGTTGGGTCAGACATGGGAACTTACGACCCCGGAGCCACATCCGGCCCTGTGACTGTCCCTGTCTGACCTGCATGAAGTGATGGGAGTTTAGAAATCTCATTATATTCTGCTTCATGGGCAGATACACCCAGGACAGGACACATTCACTCATATACACTAGATGGGGGCAAATTTTTGGAACGTTTTGGAAATGTTCTCCCCTCGATGGGCATGGGAACCCCCCTGCGACACTTGTAGAGGATAAAGCTGAAGATAATGGATGGATGGATAGAAAATATTCATTTTTTTTCCCTCTTTGGTTCTGATTTTTTGATTTTATTCTAAATTTGTCTTTCTTTGAGTGCAGTATTCAAATGATTTGAAATGGCTTTCATTATCATTTCATTTTTATGACTCTGTAAAGCATTTGGAATTGGTTCTGTATGAAAGGTGCTGTATAAATAAACTTGCCTTGCCTTTTCAGAGCTTTATATAGCTGTGCCATTAATTACAATAATAATAGATCAATAAAAAATGAGCTTGCGGGGTGGATATTATTGTATTACAGGCCGGATATGGCCCGCGGGCCTCGAGTGTGACACCTATGATGTGTACACACACTCACACACACACAGCTCCCATAAAATTTACATTACATACAATCAGAAATGAAAAAATGTATACATGGGAGCCTCAAATACAAACTCATTTGCATGCAGATCTATGGCCTCTGTGTTGCCCCAAGAATTAGTTCTCCACATTTAACCCATCTGTGCATGACACACACATCTACACACCATTGTGAAGTGAGCACATGTGCCCGGAGCGGTGGGCAGCTCTGTATATGGTGCCAAGTGTATATCCCATTGATGGAGTAGCTGAATATGATAATGGATGGACATTTGGTACGTTGTTGGGATTGTTGCCTCTATTGCTTTGGCTGGGGTTTGAGAGGGAATCCATTCTAGCGGGATCAGTGGGCAACTCTGTCCGAGTGAAAGCGTGTTTGTGTGAGAACTGCTTGCTCGTATTCCGGTTTTTGAATGTGTAGAAGTGGCAGAGATTTGGGTAGGGGTCAGTTGGGCAGGTGCAATGACAGCTGGTGTGGGGAGCTTAGTCCAAGGGGGAGGAATAGAAGAATAAGCCAGCATGGCAGAGGAAAATGACCATGTGATTCTGCCCCGAAGTGATGGCAACCAGAATGGCGTTTTTTTTCATGGCAAAAAATTCAAAGCATTAAAAATCCAATGTTTACAGTATTTTACCTTCAGCCCAAAAGTGAAGTTTGGCTTTGCATTCCAGACTATCAGGATTCAGGAGCCAGAAGAAGTTAGTGTGTATGTACTGGTGTGTGTGTGTGTGTGTGTATGTACTGGTGTGTGTGTGTGTATGTACTGGTGTGTGTGTACATGTGCATTAACACTGTGGGGACCAAAACCTGTTTCCACATTTACATATGGTGACCTCAATGTAACCATAGTGACCACAACTTGATGCCTAAAATGTAAATCCTTCAGTTTTAATGTTAAGTCATACTGTATGGTTAAATAAATTTATGGTTATATTATGGTTGGTAAAGGTTATGGTTAATAAATGTGTAATATTATATATGTTTGAGGTTGGGGTAAGTCTATAAAGTCTATTTAAGGTTCCCAAAAGGTATAAAAACATAAGGTATGTGTGTGTGTGTATATATATATATATATATATATATATATATATATATATATATATATGTGTATACACACACACACACTCTTACACACAATGTATGCATGTGTGTGCATATATATATATATATATATATATATATATATATATATATATATATATATATATATATATATATATATTCATTCATTCATTCATTCATAATCTTCCGCTTATCCTCTATTAGGGTCGCGGTGGTATATATATATATATATATAGTATGTATATATATATATATATATATATATATATATATATAGTATGTATATATATATATGTGTATATATATATATATGTATATATATATATAGTATGTACAGTATATCTGTGTTTGTGTATGTATATATGTGTGTGTGTATATATATATATATATATATATATATATATATATATATATATATATATATATATATATATATATGTACATTATGTACATGATATTTTTAAGACTAAAACCTACTTATCCATTTACATGGTGACCTCAAGTAACCGTGGAACCATGGGGACCACAAGCCAGTCCCCAAAATTCAGATTGAAAACTGAAATCATGTTGTATGGTTAGTGTGTGTGTGTCTGTGTGTCTGTGTGTGTGTGTGTGTACTGAAGTTAGAGTCGGGTAGAAAGAGAAGGGGTGGGCTGAGAAAGAGGAGGACTATTAACTAGTCTTCACCGAACACGACTTCATAGAAGGGAATTGAATGAAACCGCTCTAGAGGGAGGAGAAGACCAAAATGGTGCCTCTCTGAAATTATGGCTTGCATTGGTACCCACAGCTCTATTTATATCTCTAAACACGTCTCCACTCAGACCAGATCCCAGTGTAAAGCAACAAGCAGGCTAAACGGCACGGAGGCGCTCAGAGCCGAGCGTATGCACCAGGGAAGGCGTGATGGAGAGCAGACGGGGTGATGAGGCAAACCAAGCCAAGGGAAAGAACAACACACATGGAGCCAGTAACCAGGACAGAACTTTCCAGAACCCTCCGTTTCATGGCCAGCGGTTCTCATTCTGCTGCGAGCGCCAGCCTGATTTAAACCGACCCGAACCCAACAGAGAAATCCAAAATAAAATCAAAAGAGTGAAACACAAAAGAAGGATATTTATAGATTTAAAAAAGCCAAAAAGTCTAAAAAGCCTGAAGCTTTTATGGCAGTGCCTACAAATGTATCACTGGGCACACACTCACTCACACAGACACACTCTATATGGGGCAATTTGGAAAACTCAGTTGACCTTGATCCATGTTTTTGGACTGTGGGAGGAAACCGGAGAACCCGGAGGAAACCCCACACGGACACGGGGAGAACATGGAAACCCCACCCAGACTGGGATCCGAACTGGGAATCCCTAGCGCTGAGAGGCGAACACGCTGACCACTAATCTATATGCTGCCAATATTATTATTATTATTATTATTGGCCTGTAAATGGAAAGTATTTGTCAGAGCAGGGTGGAGCCTTGAGCATCACACCTAATTCCATTAAAACCAGTCCTTACCTTGTAAATAAGGGTGTGTGTATGTGTGTGTGTTTGTGTACGTACGTGTATGCCACGAGCATGAGTGCTTGCATGCGTGTGTGTGTGTGTGTGTCTTTGTGCACGTGTGTTTTTGCGCACGTTTTTGTGCATGTGTGTGTGTGTGTGTGTGTGTTCTCTATACAAATCCACACGTTTTTTCCGATTACCACCACATTTCACATACAAACGCTTTAGAACCCTGTGGAAGTTTATATTCTCTTTACAAACTGCTAAGCAGCAGCTCGGGATGTCTCGCCACCTCTACGTGGTTCGAGCATCAACACCAGTGATTGGTCACCAAGAGTCTTAATGCTATTGTGAGCAGAGGAAACGTATATTTAGGTGATGATGAAGTTGTTTTGGTTGTTTTCTAATTTGTTATTCTCACTTTGATTAATAAAGCTTCTTCACTCCCCCCCTCCCCTAAAAAAACTAAAACCTTTGGATTCAGATTGTCATCACTAAGCCAGGCCGAGAAGATGCCAGGACAATATAACCTACATGTTTGGGGGGTGGGGTTAAAAAGTCTCCTGTCTACTAGAATTGTCTTTTGAAAGTGTCTTGTCTACCAGAATTCTTCAGTGTGTTGTATTCTGTTAAAAACTCTGCTGTGCTGCAAGGACTGAGTTATTTTGAGAAACATTATGCCAAGGTTGATATTTATGAAGTCTGTTTGGGTTTGTAGGGTTGGTGAACATCCATCCATTATCTTCCGCGTTATCCTCTATTAGGGTCGCGGGGGGTTACCCATGCCCATCCAGGGGAGAATGTTTCGGGCCCAGGACAGGACGCCAATCCATCACCGGACACACACTCACTCACACAGACACACTCTATATGGGGCAATTTGGAGAATTCAGTTGACTTGATCCATGTTTTTGGACTGTGGGAGGAAACCGGAGAACCCGGAGGAAACCCACGCGGAAACTGGGAGAACATGGAAACTCCACCCAGATTGGGATTCGAACCGGGAATCCCTAGTGCTGAGAGGAGAACATGCTAATCACTAAGCCACCGTGCCGCCCTCGAAATGACATTTAATTAAATAAAATAAAGCAATCAGCACAGCAGTTACATAAGCATGCCACCATGCCAAATGTATTCTGGGGCACTAAAGGGCATGACAATGGGAAGTCCAGTGTTTAAGGTCAAGATATGTTTTTGCCCCTGAGCAGGAACATTAAGCAACATCTTATTGTCCACTGTGAAGACATGTCTCCAAATCTGTGAGGTTTTATAATAATAAATGGTAAATTACGTATAACAGTAACAACCCTGGTGGCATAGTGGTTTAGTGTTTAGCATGTTCTCCTCTCAGCACTAGGGATTTCCGGTTCGAATCCCCATCTGGGTGGAGTTTCCATGTTCTCCCCGTGTCCGTGTGGGTTTCCTCTGAATTCTCTGGTTTCCTCCCACAGTCCAATAACATGGATCAAGTCAATTGAGTTCTCCAAATTGCCCCATATAGAGTGTGTCTGTGTGAGTGAGTGTGTGTCCAGTGATAGATTGGTGTCCTGTACTGGGTGTATCTGCCCAGCGCCCGAAATGTTCTCCCCTGGGAGAAGCGGAAGATAATGGATGGATGGATGGATGAATGTATGGTTACAACCCTGGGCAGCACAATGATTTATTGGTTAGCATGTTCACCACATAGTGCTGGGGATCCAGGTTTGAATCTGGGTTTCTCTCCATGTCTGTGTGGGTTACCTCCGGGTTCTCCGGTTTTCTCCCACAGTCCAAAAACAACGATATCAAATTGCCCCATATAGAGTGTGTGTGTATGAGTGAGAGTGTGAGAGATGGACATGAGATACCCCCCCCCCCGACCCTAATAGAGGATGAAGCGGAAGATAATAGATGGATGGATAAACTACCCCAAATACTGTGTGTGTATGGGAGTGTGTACCCAGTGATAGGCACCCTGTCCTGGGTGTATCTGCCCAACATCCAGCATTCTCCCCAGAGTGGGCAGAGCACCCCCCCCCACCCCCGGGCCTCCCTTTCACACACGTCACACTTCATCACTCCTCTGTCAAATCAACATGACCTCGAATACACACAGCTGTGGGAGAGAACGCTTCAGAAAATCAATGAATTCCCTATGACAATAAAAACAACTGCTGCTTAACGAAATGAAGATGAACTCATCTATTACCCTCCATCTTTAAAATCCACATAACATCCTAAAAAATCGATCGAACTTCTTCTTTTTTTCCTTCACTTCTTGTAACACGTTTAAAAAAACAGAACTGCAAAGATGTGCAAGGTCATTACACTCAGCATCAACTGTGTGATAATAGAGACCTCTTGTGGTGACAATGAGATACTACACTCCTGCAATTTCTGCATTTTAGTTTATTCTAAACATAATTTGCATATTTATTTGCATATGGTGACCTTTGAATAAGACATTGTCAATGTTTAATTCAATTTGATTTATTTATAATAAATAAACATTAGGGCGGCACGGTGGCTTAGTGGTTGGCATGTTCTCCTCTCAGTGCTAGGGATTCCGGGTTCGAATCCCCATCTGGGTGGAGTTTCCATGTTCTCCCCGTGTCCACGTGGGTTTCCTCCCACAGTCCAAAAACATGGATCAAGTCAATTGAATTCTCCAAATTGCCCCATATAGAGTGTGTCTGTGTGAGTGAGTGTGTGCCCAGCGATGGATTGGCGCCCTGTCCTGGGTGTATCTGCCCAGTGCCCGAGACGTTCTCCCCTGGATGGGCATGGAGAACCCCACCCCGACCCTAATAAAGGATAAAGCAGAAGATAATGAATGAATAAATGAAAATAAACATTATAAAATATACATTTTAAAATAGCCGAAGCTGCTGTACATCCATTATCTTCTACTTTATCCCCTACTGGGGTCGCTGGGGGTTCCCCCTGCCCCTCCAGGGGAGAACGTCTCGGGACACCCAGGATAGGGCGCCAATCTATTACTGGACACACACTCACTCACACAAACACACTCTATATGGGGCAATTTGGAGAATTCAATTGTCCTTGATCCATGTTTTTTAGACTGTGGGAGGAAACCGGAGAACCCGGAGGAAACCCACGCAGACACGGGGAAAACATGGAAACTCCACCCAGATTGAGATTTGAACCGGGAATCCCTAGCGCTGAGAAAAGAACATGCTAACCACCAAGCCATGCCACCCCAAAGTATTTTGATTTTATAATACTTTCGTACAGGTATAGAACTAGTCAGTCGTCCCC
>JAFMOD010000840.1:601982-634848 GCA_019802435.1 Corydoras maculifer | reverse complement strand
ATTGAAACCAGCAATGTCATAATTCTGTGTTAACAGACATCCATCCATTGTCTTCTGCTTTATCCTATATTAGGGTCGCAGGGGGGTTCCCCATGCTCATCTAGGGGAGAACGTTTCGGGCACTGGCCAGATACACCCAGGACAGGACGCCAATCTATCACTGGGCACACACACACTCACACAAACAAATACACACTCTATATGGGGCAATTTGGAGAACTCAATAGATCTTGATCCATGTTTTTTGGACTGTGGGAGGAAACCGGAGAACCCGGAGGAAACCCACGCAGACGTGGGGAGAACATGGAAACTCCACCCAGATTGGGGTTCGAACCGGGAATCCCTAGTTCTGAAAGGAGAACATGCAAACCACTAAGCCACCGTGCCGCCCTGTTAACAAACATGTATGAATGATTTAAAGGAAATGAAATGCATAAAAATTCAATGTTTTCCAAACCTTAAGAGTGATACCAGGTACAATTAAAGGACAATTTCTCATATTCCTGATCTCTCTCTTGACCCGTCTGCCCAATTTGTTTAGTCTCTCTTTTCTCCATTTGTTTCTTTTGCCTTTATTTCCTCCAGAAACACAGAACTGCACAGAGAATTGGTGGCATAAACAAGAGCTGCTGGGTTTTGGTTCCAAATATAAAAAAAATCAGAAACCTGTAATAATCACCTAATTAGTCTAAATGCTTTATTGGCTCCATTCACACTGGGAATTAATTGCCTTATTTTAATTTAGTCATTGCTCAAATCATTGTGTTTTTATTTTCCCCCATTTATTTTTCTTTAACGGCTCATTTTTAAACCGGGCTCGGTAATTGAGTCTCGAGGCTTTTTTACAGCCGAGTTTTTAACAGGCTCAGAGTATGTTTGATAAAGTGTGAAAGCTGCTTTCGAGCTTGGAAGAAATCCAGAGTAATCTCCGTTCCTCCCAAAATTGGTGGACTGGGGTTTGCGTTCATTAAACTCTACATGTGGTTCATTTCATAGCACGTAACTTTGATTTATCTCCGTGTTCGGCATCATTATTTGAGTTTTTGTGATGTGACCTCAGGTTTGTAAGATGCACTTTATAATTGAGGATTATTATTACATTCTTAATATAACCATGATTTCAGAAACCTTAATTAAATGATAAACAGTCAGAAAATGCATATATATATATATATTTTTTTTTTAAGGAGGAGTTCACATATTGACACAAAAACAATTCAATCCAAGGTTTTTGTCCAGGTTTTGTGAGGCTGTACATGTCTATTACCCTGTTATTGAATCTGTCTGTATCGATGTAAATAGACAATGTGGGATTTCAGCATGAGCATCAGTGTGCCTGCTTTAAGCGAAGATGCTCATTAGTTGTGTCTGTCTGGCACAAGCTAAATATCTTATTAGTTGTGCTTATGTTTGATCGAAACTCATGTCTCATTAACTATAACATGCTCTAAAGCACTGGATTTTTTTTTTGTGCTAAACAATACATACTTTAATGAAAGAAATTGAGACTTGGTTTATATTCATGCAGTATTCAGTGTTGTTTTTTTTGTTTTTTTTAACTGAGTAATGTGGGATTTCTAGAAACATATTCCTTTGCTTTAAATTATATATATATATATATATATATATATATATATATGGTGGCACAGTGGCTTAGTGGTTAGCATGTTCTCCTCTCAGCACTAGGGATTCCCGGTTCGAATCCCCATCTGGGTTGAGTTTCCATGTTCTCCCCGTGCCCGCGTGGGTTTCCTCCGGGTTCTCCGGTTTCCTCCCACAGTCCAAAAACATGGATCAAGTCAATTGAGTTCTCCAAATTGTCCCATGTAGAGTGTGTCTGTGTGAATGAGTGTGTGCCCAGCGATAGGTTGGCGCCCTGTCCTGGGTGTATCTGCCCGGCGCCCGAGATGTTCTCCCCTGGATGGGGATGAGGAACCCACAACGACCCTAATAGAGGATAAAGCGGAAGATTATGAATGAATATATATATATATATATATGTATGTATGTATATATATATGTATATATAACATATTTATGTACATATTTATTAAGAACATATTAAGTGTTCATTATTGTCAAATAAAGCATGGGAAGTCACAACCTCAAATTTATTAAAACAGTAACAAAAAATGATTTATTAATGTGTTTTTAAAACAGAATAATTAATAAAATGGACTTCTGTGACATAATCTAATCTAGTTTTTTTTTTTTTTTTTTTTTTTTTTTTTTTTTTGAAGTGAAAGCTGATCCCTGAGGTTCAGCTGAGATACAGGTTTCTGGTTTCTCTAACAATCGTATACTGCCATCTAGTGGCCAGATTACAGAATACAGTAAATTGAAAACAATGTATTGTATATCACACATTGATGCCCAGCGACAGATTGGCACCCTGTCCTGGGTGTATCTGCCCAGTGCCTGAAACGTTCTCCCTTGGATGGGCATGGGGAACCCCCCCGAGACCCTAGTAGAGCATAAAGTGGAAGATAATGGATGGATAGATGGATGGATATCACACATTGATACAAATGTAAAGCACTCAGAGGTGTGTGTTATTGTGAGTAATGTCACGGCTGGACAAACGGCTCAGCCAATCACATTAAAGGACCTGAACTGCCCTTTTTATAATGACTCTTAACCCCCCGTCCAGTGTCGAATTTTTAGTTGCAGTCCAGAGGCCTAATGAGAACTTTTCAAACTTCTAAACTTATAAAACCATTTTTTTGCACGCTTCTGGTCACTTTCTTACCTTTTTGTGTGACACGCTGGATTAAAGTTGGAGGTCATATCGATTCTGATCCTGCCCTTCAGATGAGTGTTGCATTTCCATCGACTAGATATTAATCGGATTTCAGTAACACGTCGGAAATAGGGTCAGATTAAAGGGAAAAATCTTACGCTAGAATTTTAAAAACAATAAAAAAACATTATTTGTGAGAGAAAAGCTTGTTTATTTTTGTCGGCTACTTCCTGCCCCGTCTCAGGTCTGCTTTAAAGCCTGTTCAGCATGTGGCTAAGACATGATCATATTTTTTTTTACATATTTCTGACCTCTCTCTCGCCATCTGATCAAGAATGCGCCACACGTCTGGCTGTATTAATTTACATTTCAGTCTGCTTGACGTTGATGTTTCCTCTTGGTGCCTGTCAGGATGGTGGCTGTCGGGTCTCGCTCGATGAATTGTCATATCCGAAACACTTCAGTGACAAGGCTGATTTAACCGATATTTTCATGCTAAGCATTACCTTCAGTGGTTTATAGATTTCCTGATTGGCAGTCATGAGCGGATGAACACATGCATGAGAAACATGTTGCCACAAAATATTATAATAATCTGTGATGGTAAATCAATCTGTAAATAAGATGATGACATCATTTACATAGACCATCCACATTTTTCTGACATATTGTGACATATACAACACTTAAACATGAAACATTTGCTGACATGGAAGTTGAAGAGCCACCAAAAGACCAAATGTGCGATAACAGAACTAACATTAAATCACATAAAATTTTTTTTTTTTAAAGAAGCTCCAGAAATGTTTTTTTTTTAATTAAAATCAAACATGATTAGATTTTTTTTTGGTCACAAACACAATTACAAGCTCTATATGATATTCATCCATCCATTATCTTCCACTTTATCCTCTACTAAGGTCACGGGGGGTCCCCATGCCCATCCGGGGGAGAGCGTCTCGGGCACTAGGCAGATACAACCAGGACAGGACGCCAATCTATTGCTGGGCACAAACTCACTCACACAACACACTCTATATGGGGCAATTTGAAGAATTCAGTTGACCTTGATCCATGTTTTTGGACTGTGGGAGGAAACCGGAGAACCTGGAGGAAACCCACACGGGGACACGGGGAGAACATAGAGACTCCACCCATATTGGGATTCGAACTGGGAATCCCTAGTGCTGAGAGGAGAACATGCTAACCACTAAGCCACTGTGCTGCCCCATATATATATATATATATATATATATATATATATATATATATATATATATATATATATATATATATATATATATATATATATAAAATGAAGAGGATTAGGACAAATGGTATATTGTTAAGAATGCTTTTATATATATATATATATGCTGTTATAATGCGTTATAAATACCTGATTCATAGAAAGTGTTAGGTTTTTTTTTTCCTCCTGCGTCTCTGACATATTTTTACATCAGGCTGCACTCTGTGTCAAACTGACCTCGTCGCCCTTGTCTGTTACTTTTTCGACACGTCTAGATTATTCCGTGAAAGGCTGGACCAGGTGAAGGTGAAGCTGGATGAGGTGCTAACAGGAAAAGCAGCGGAATACAGAGAACCACTGGCTTCACTGCAGAAAAACATGCAGCTCCGCACTCAAGTAGCGGGTGAGTCGAAAGCAGAACATAGACGACAAGTTCAGATCAACAGACCACCGAAGACTTTCTACATGCATTTGTGCAGCTGAGAAATGAAGGATGTCATTTTCCATTAAGAGCTGGAACAGTGCCCAGTGATAGATTGTCGTCCTGTCCTGGGTGTATCTGCCCTGCGCTTGAAACATTCAAAAACATGGATCAAGTTCAATTGAATTGTCCAAATTGCCCCATATAGAGTGTGTCTGTGTGAGTGAGTGTGTGCCCAGTGATAGATTGGTGTCCTGTCCTGGGTGTATCTGAACCCCCCCCCTTTCCCTTTGACCCTAATAGAGGATGAAGTGGAAGATAATGGATGGATGGACCTGTAACAGAAGTGTTGCACTTATGTTTAAGCAGTGGATTTGATTTTGATTAATTGAGCCTTTTAATATATTCTTTCATTTATTCATTCATCCATTATCTCCCCCTTCATTCTCTATTAGGGTCGCGGTGGGGTTCCCTATGCCCATCCAGGGGAGAGCATCTCGAGCGCTGGGCAGATACACCCAGGACAGGGCGCCAATCTATCTCACTCACACGAACACACTTTATATGGGGTAATTTAAAGAATTCAATTGACCTTCATCAATGTTTTTGGACTGTGGGAGCAAACCGGAGAACCCGGAGGAAACCCACGCAGACACAAGGAGAACATGGAAACTCCACCCAGATGGGGATTCAAACCGGGAATCCCTAGTGCTGAGAGGAGAACATGCTAACCACTAAGCCACCGTGCAGCCGCCTTTTAATATAGAATATGGAAATATTGAAGTTAATTAGAAGAACTGCTAAATAGTAAAAATGTCTTTTGGATTTGAGGGATTAATCTGTTTAGTGTGTTTATTATGTGGTTTCTAGTTTGAATCCAAACACAACAGGATGAAACATTATTCCATTACCCCTCATTGTTCTACAGTCTGCTGAGAGAAGCTGCACCTGCACTTACAGTTCCACTAATAATGACTGATGGCTAAAGAACAGAACGTCATTTACGGACATTTTAATATCCTCTAAACTGGCAAAAACATGTGGACACTCTTTTTAATAACTGCATTTTTTAGACTTTGGAGATCAGCAGTGGTCATCAGTGCCTTCCTACTGAGAGACTAGGGATGAGCTGATGAGTTGTTTTGACGGCAGGGTTATTGTCTAAGAAATAATCACTGTTATTATTCTATTAACTTGCCAGAAATTCCAGAAACAATGCGGGGTTTTTTGTTTTGGTATTTATTTAATTCATTAAAAACACAAAACTATTTTTTTTGTTGAAAACATCGCAGGGCTTTTGGTGAATATTAACACGATATTCTTTATAACACAAAATATGAAATTATTTGGAGAAAAACAAAGTAAAAAAAAAAAACAAACTTTAAAGTACATCCATCCATCCGTTATCTTCCGTTTTGTCCTCTACTAGGGTCGCGGGGCAGGGGGGGGGGGTATGCCCATGCCCATCCAGGGGAGAACGTCTCGGGCGCTGGGCAGATACACCCAGGACAGGATGCCAATCTATCACTGGACACACACTCACTTACGCATACACACTCTATATGGGGCAATTTGGAGAATTCAATTGACTTGATCCATGTTTTTGGACTGTGGGAGGAAACCGGAGAACCCGGAGGAAACCCACGAGGACACGGGGAGAAGATGGAAACTCCACCCAGATGGGGATTCGAACCGGGAATCCCTAGTGCTGAGAGGAGAACATGCTAACCACTAAGCCACCGTGCCGCCCCCTTTAAAGTACATATTAATATCTATTTAAAAGAAAACTATGATTTTTTTTCTGTAAGGATGAAGTAAACAGATGGGAAACCCATGCGGACATGGGGAGAACATGCAAATTCCACTCAGATCAGGATTCATCCTTGATACCTAGTGCCGAGAGGCGAGCACGTCAACGACTAAGCCACTCTTACGAGCACAATTAAACATTTGCATTCACCTGCAGATGTTAAGATCTCAGCTCTTAACCCTGCAATTTAGAAGCAAATTTATATGACAGTCATGTGGATCAGAAGTCTGAGGTCAGCTGCTCCTGGAGAAAATTGGAAGCCGTGGTTTTAATTTGCTTAGATCGCGAATAAACAAGTCATTTGTGTAAGCTGTCCAAAAACCCAAACTTTTCCTATTTTTTTTTATCACTATGCAAATAGCAACACAAATGTTCAAACATGATATGTTAATGAAGGTTCTGCATGGGTTGTCAGTTGTTCTCGATCAAAGAAAGAAGCCTGGAGAAGAGGCTTTTCTGAAGCTTGTGTGGGTGGAAGAAGTGAAGGAATATCGTGGTGCCATCTTAAAGAAAAGGGCTGCAATTATTATCCAATATTTTCACTTTTTGAATTTATTTTTCAATATTGTTTTCGATGTTTTATAAAGAGGGGACGATTCTCAGGACATCTTTTCATTTGAAAAAATTAATGGCATCTGCGCTGTTTTCTCAAATGATCTAGAATATGTGTTCTTTCAAATCGAAATGTAATATCCGTCATATTTTGTGCTTTTGGGAATGAGGCTTGTTTATCAGAGCTAAAAATTCGTATAAACTGGACTTGTTTTTAAGCAGACCTTGGATGCTCGGTGGGTGAGGTATTGGTCTGTTGTCCTAAAGGCTACTGGTTTGAAACCTGCTGCTGTTGAATTATAGACCACATCATTTCGTATTCAGTGCCATGATGGTCCTATGGTTTTTGACATTTGCTGTCTGGGTGTCATTTTCAGGGGCGGAAATTAATAGGGATTCAAAAATTGCTTCTATCTCATTCTTTGAAACGTATATATGCTTAGAACCCTGGATTATAACGCGTTTAGTATTTTGAGGCAAAATTACTGACTTTTGGACGTCTTATTTCATTATCGTCTGCTTAATCCAATAGGGGGGGAGTTTTGGGCGAGGGGTAGATACAGGACAGGGCACCTATCTATCACTGGGCACACACACACTCAAACACACACTATATAGGGACAATTTAAAGCAGCCTGTTCACCCTAAATCCATGTTTTTGGACTGTGGGAGGAAACTGGAGAACACGGGGAGAACATGGGAACTCCACCCAGATCAGGATTCGAACCTGGATCCCCAGTGCTGAGAGGAGAACATGCTAATCACTAAGCCATCATGAGAATGAGAGTTGGTAATTGTTTATTTAAGTTAAGATAATCCTTTATCGGTCCCACAATGGGTGGCTTAGTGGATAGGACGTTCTCCTCTCAGCACTAGAGATTCCCGGTTTGAATTTCCATCTGGGTGGAGTTTTCATGTTCTCCACGTGTCTGCGTGGGTTTCCTCTGGGTTCTCCGGTTTCCTCCCACAGTCCAAAAACATGGATCAAGTCAATTGAATGCTCCAAATTGCCCCATATAGAGTGTGTTTGTGTGCGTGTCTGTGTGATTGAGTGTGTCCCCATTGAGTTTCTTCCCACAGTCCAAAAACATGGATCAAGTCAATTGAATGTTTCAAATTGCCCCATATAGAGTGTGTCTGTGTGAGTGAGTGTGTGCCCAGCCATAGATTGGTGTCCTGTCCTGGGTGTATCTGCCCAGCGCCCCGAAACGTTCTCCCCTGGATGGGCATGGGGAACCCCCCACGACCCTAATAGAGGATAAATGGTGGTCCCACAATGTGGGAAATTCACATTTCTCAGCAGCAAAAGTGACAGTAATTGGGAAAGTTAAAGATAAATCGAATTTATCTATTACAAGACGTACTTTAAAAAAACAAAACCAATGTAATAGAAATAGAGCTCAGTATATACAAAAAAACATGGCATATAAGACCGAGGGGAAGACGATATGAAAAACAAATTAAATAAAGTCTAAAGTATTACACATGGTTAAAAATGTAATTATTTCCTCCTTATTGTATTTTTAGACACACCCCGGAGACTATGGATGTGACATTTCTTTGTTAATAGCTGTTAATATGATGTGTGCTGTGTTCTGTAGGTGTGTATAAAGAACTGTGCCTTCAGGTGATCAAACACAAGCACGAGTGTGAGATACAGGGAGCAAAACAACATCTGGAGGTAATGTGACTCAGCCAGCACACACCTCACAGAGAGGCGAGCCAGCACCTTGATTAGGTCTGGCGTTCCAGGATGTCTTACTGAGTAGTGTGCGTGTGGATGTGCACTACAGAGTGAACGGAATCTTCTCTTCGATGCCATGAAGACCGAGCTGCTGGAGAAAATCCGCAGACTGGAGGAGGACCGGCAGAGTGTGGACCTCACCTCCGGTAAGGTCTCCATCAAAGCTTGAAATGCCACTTGGCACATGTACAAAGGAAAACTCACAGCACACACACGTTCTCTGCCTCAGAGTGGTGGAGTGATGACATGAGGACAAAGAAGGTAAAGAGGAAAAGTCAGCTCAGCCATCAGGAGAGGAAGAAAAAGCCAGCGCTGGTGTCCGGTAACTTTCCATTAGCTTATTTTATATGGGCGGTTTAGTGATTGGCGTTTCAGGCGCTGGACAGATACACCCAGGACAGGACGCCAATCTATCACTGGACACACACTCACTCACACACACAGACACACTCTATAGAGGGCAATTTGGAGAACTCATATATATATATATATATATATATATATATATATATATATATATATATATATATATATATATATATATATATCCATCCATTATCTTCAGGGTGGCACGGTTAGCATGTTCTCCTCTCAGCGCTAGGGATTCCCGGTTCAAATCCCAATCTGGGTGGAGTTTCCATGTTCTCCCCGTGTCCGCGTGGGTTTCCTCAGGGTTCTTCGGTTTCCTGCCACAGTCCAAAAACATGGATCAAGTCAATTGAATTCTTCAAATTGCCCCATATAGAGTGTGTTTGTGTGAGTGAGTGTGTGACCAGTGATAGATTGGCGCCCTGTCCTGCCCAGCGCCCAAAAGGTTCTCCCCTGGATGGGCACCCGCGACCCAAATATAGGATAAAGTGGAAGATAATGGATGGATGGTTATCTATGGATAAATTGCCTATTTTCTACAAAATCTGTACTTCTCAAGCAGAATTAATTTAATATAGGGGTGTTTTTTACAAAAGTTTTTCTAAATATTTTGCTCGTATTAAACTTCCTCTCGTCTTTCTTTGTATCTGTTCTTTCAGGACCTTACATAGTCTACATGCTGAGAGACCTCGACATACTGGAGGACTGGACAGCCATCAAAAAGGTATTCAGCATCCAACTCTTGCCAAATCGTCCATTTAACCATTATCAGAATTCAGTAACTGTTTAGTCCTGGAGTGTGTGTGTGTGTGTGTGTGTGTGTGTGTGTGCGCGCGCGCACACGGTTCTGCAAGTGAAATTCTTCATGGCCGTGTCTTTTGCCTTTATCTTCAGGCTAAAGCTGCACTAATGCCCTTGAAGAAGAAGTCTGACAGTAAGTCCCTGTTTGTGACTCTCGACAGTTAATCGATGTTCCTGTGTGATGTGTGTAAACCCCCTCCTTCCCAACAGCCTGTGCCGTCTTGCTCCCTAATCCCTGGATGTCTCTCTCATGGTTTGCTATGATGCTGTGTGTGGCACGGCTGTCTCTTTATCAGTCAAGAAGTCAGGGGTCACCCTAGAAAGCTGTCTGCAAAAACCTTAATAAACTATCAGGCGCAAAATTGCTCGGCGAACAGAGGCGCATCTTGAACTGCCTCCAATTCATTACATGCAGACAAATTCACTCACCCTCGATGCTCCGTCTGCCAGCCAGAAACCTTTCAACTGCAATTTGCCTCTTGAGAAAGTCACAGTGTGTATTAAGGTTCAAATTAAGACGCTCTCTTCCTCTGTTTCTCTTTTCCCCCCTTTCTTCCAAGTTCTTAGAGGCTGGATGAGTGTAATTCCCCCAGCGACACAGACAAGCCAGATCAGCTTTAATTCCTTTATTTAATTCATTAGTTGTAGTAGTTCAGCTACCTTCCAGAGGAGTGTGAGGCATTGCATGCACTACCGGATTTATCTTCCGAATAAGCCACTCTTATTTACACGCCTATTCATCCAACGTTATTTAAACTGGCTCCAAACACTTTAGAGCGAATGCTCAGGCTGCAGCTATACACACATTTGTACCATTTTGTACAGGACTTTCTGCTGGCTGCAAGTTATGATCTGATTCGGTTAGCATGTTCTCCTCTCAGCACTAGGGATTCCCGGTTCGAATCCCCATCTGGGTGGAGTTTCCATGTTCTTCCTGTGTTTGCGTGGGTTTCCTTCGGGTTCTCCGGTTTCCTCCCACAGTCCAAAAACATGGATTAAGGTCAATTAAATTCTCCAAATTGCCCCATATAGAGTGTGTTTGTGTGAGTGAGTCTGTGCCCAGCGATAGATTGGCGTCCTGTCCTGGGTGTATCTGCCCAACACCCGAAACGTTCTCCCCTGGATGGGCATGGGGAACCCCCCCCGCGACCCTAGTAGAGGGTAAAGCGGAAGATAATGAATGGATGAAAAATTTACCCATTACATATGTAATGACCCATTTGGTGATTGAGTTATTTTAAATTATGTTTTAATTACAATCTAAAATGTGTTATTCAGAGGAGTATTTCTGATGAGCAGCAATTAAATCCGTGAGTCTTCTTAAATATGTGTTTATAGGTTTAGCACACCTGGATTCAGGTGGTTTATTCTATTATTCATTGCAGATGTTGTTAAGATCAATCACACCAGACGGCTTGTGTCTGTCTGTGTTGTTAATTTTTTTTGATGTGGTTAACCACTGGGCTTCGCAAACCATCTCTCCAGCACTCTATAAATTAACTTCTGTTGCTATGATGAGACTAAATCCTCAGGGGAGGGGAAAGCATCCATCCATCCATCCATTATCTTCCGCTTTATCCTCTATTAGGGTCGTGGGGGGGTTCCCCATGCCCATCCAGGGGAGAACGTCTCGGGCGCTGGGCAGATACACCCAGGACAGGACACCAATCTATCACTGGGCACACACTCACTCACACAAACACACTCTATATGGGGCAATTTGGAGAATTCAATTGACTTTTTTAATGTTTTTGGACTGTGGGAGGAAACCGGAGAACCCGGAGGAACCTCACGTGGACACGGGGAGAACATGGAAACTCCACCCAGATGGGGATTCGAACCGGGAAACCACTAAGCCACCATGCCGCCGGGAAAGCATACATCTTAAGAAAAAATATTTTACCCCGGCTGACCAAAAGGTCTCTAACCCTTTGGGTGAACTATCAGGCTAATATCACCTCTATGCCCAAACATAATAGTGGCCGTGTCGTGCTGTGTGGGTGTCTTCAATCAGTAGAGGAAGGAAAACAAGAGATGATGAATCCAGCCAAATACAGGAACACACTTGAACAGCTTGACTGTTGGCCTTTGTGCATGACCGTTAAGAAAGAAAACAGCCAGGACGGCTCTGAAGAGGCTTTCAGCAGCGACCTGAAGATAGTGCTTTAGAGTTCATCATCCAAACCGCTTCAATCCAGGTGTGCTCTACTTGTAAAGACATATTCATGAAGTGCAGCTGTAATTACAGCCGAATAAGACTTCTACCAAGTATCATACAAAAAGCACCATTTTCTGAAAGCTTTTTTAACTTTAATTTTTCAAAAGCCTCTAAAACGCCTGTAATTACTGGAGATGATGGAATGTGTAGCCTGACGGGTGAAAGTGACAGTTACAGCATAATGAACCATCCTAATACTAAATATCCCAATATTAATTATTTAATTAGTCAATCCGGGGCGGCACGGTGGCTTAGTGGTTGACACATTCTCCTCTCAGCGCTAGGGATTCTCGAATCAAATCCCAATCTGGGTGGAGTTTCCATGTTCCCCCCCGTGTCTGTGTGAGTTTCCTCCGGGTTCTCCGGTTTCCTCCCACAGTCCAAAAACATGGATCAAGGTCAATTGAGTTCTCCAAATTGCCCCATATACAGTGTGTCTGTGTGCGTGTCTGTGTAAATGTGTGCCCAGTAATAGATTGGCATCCTGTCCTGGGTGTATCTGCCCAGCGCCCGAGACGTTCTCCTCTGGATGGGCATGGGGAACCCCCCCGCGACCCTAATGGAGAATAAAGCGGAAGATAATGAATGAATGAATAATGAATCCGGGGCGTCACAGTGGCTTGGTGGTGGTTAGCACGTTTGTCTCTCAGCACTAGAGATTCTCGAATCGAATCCCAATCTGGGTGGAGTTTCCATGTTCTCCCCGTGTCCACCTGGGTTTTCTCCGGGTTCTCCGGTTTCGTCCCACTGACCTAAAACATGGATCAAGGTCAATTGAGTCTCCAAATTGCCCCATATAAATTGTCTGTGTGAGTGAGTGTGTGCCCAGTAATAGATTGGCACCCCGTCCTGGGTGTATCTGCCCAGCGCCCAAGACGTTCTCCCCTGTATGGGCATCCACCCAGATGGGGATTCAAAGCTGGATCCCCAGCCCTGAGAATCAAACACGCTAACCACTATGCCACCCTGCCGCCTGGGGAGCAGCTTAATCGTAAATTGTTATAGCTTCTGTCGCTGATCAATAGGGTTAGATTAGAATGAAACCCACAACCCAATAAGTGCAAAAGTAATTGTGATTGCCTTGTTAGCCCTGCCCATTATTCCTATTGCCTCTCCGCTTGAAATGCAGCCTAAGAGACACATCGAGACAATGCTGTAGTAGACGTGAGGGAGTGAGAAGAGTGAAGCGGCAGATGTGTAGATCATTGGGATTCAGCATCCATCAGGGTCTGCCTCTTTTTTCAGTACAGTAGGCGCAACTCCCACAAATGCACGCCAGCCCTAATTATAAGCGTTACTAAAGCTCCGGCTGTTAAAAGCGAAAGCCATCGAGTGGAAGTAAGACTATTGCGCACTGACGTGCTTCGTTATGCACTCCGGTTCCTTTTGCAAACTTGTCACCCCACATGCCTCGCGCTGTCTGTCTCTGGCAGGCCATCAGTTGTCAGGGAGCTATAAAGTGGGCACTCTGTTTTATGAGGGAGAGAGATTCTCAAAGGGCAACGCTGTTCTTTTGGAAGTCAGTGATGAAAGCCTGGCGCAGTGGGTTTCTACTTCTCCTCTTCCTCACTCACTGGCTTGCTGTGCTGCTTTACTGTAAAAACAAAAATAGAAAAGGATTCGGGATTCGTAAAACATGCTCTTACAATAAGCCTAGGTAAAAAAACTTATCCTGGTGCATAATTCTTTATTATTAGTAGTATTATTATTATGGGCTTAATATTGTTTAAACATGCTGTTTTGGGCATATCAGTCTTACTTTAGACATTCAGAACATTTTCTATCCATCCATTCATTATCTTCCGCTTTATCCTCTATTATGGTCCCCATCCAGGGGAGAACGTTTTAAGCACTGGGCAGATACACCCAGGACAGGACACCAATCTATTGCTGGGCACACACTCACTCACACAGACACACTCTATATGGGGCAATTTGGAGAACTCACTTGACCTTGATCCATGTTTTTGGACTGTGGGAGGAAACCGGAGAACCCGGAGGAAACCCACGCAGACACGGGGAGAACATGGTAACTCCACCCAGATTGGGATTGGCTGCATTTACAAATACTGTCATTCCAATGTATACTTGATTAAACTGTACTGATGGCGGCACGGTGACTTAGTGGTTAGCATGTTCTCCTCTCAGCACTAAGGATTCCCGGTTTGAATTCCCATCTGGGTGGAGTTTCCATGTTCTCCCCGTGTCCGTGTGGGTTTCCTCCGGGTTCTCCGGTTTCCTCCCACAGTGCAAAAACATGGATTAAGCTCAATTGAATTCTCCAAATTGCCCCATATAGAGTGTGTTTGTGTGAATAAGTCCAGTGATAGATTGGCGTCCTGTCCTGGGTGTATCTGCCCCGCGCCCAAACGTTCTCCCCTGGATGGGCATGGGGAACCCTCCCACGACCCTACCGGATAGAAGATAAAGCGGAAGATAATAGATGGATGGATGTCTGATAAATGAGCATGTATTTCCACAGACACACTCTAAAATCTTGCAGAAAGCCTTAAAACTGTCTTAACTATAATGGGACGTGAGGTGTTGGTATCCTGATGCATCTGGTTAGTTGTTTTTTTTTTTTTTTTTTTGGAAATTGTAGTTGCTATGCTGCCTAGTGATAGATTGGTGTCCTGTCCTGGGTGTATCTGCCCAGCGCCCAAAACGTTCTCCCCTGGATGGGCATGGGGCACCCCCCCGTGACCCTAATAGAGGATAAAGCAGGAGATAATGGATGGATGGATAGTTGCTATGCTGATCCTTATGCATCTCATGCCTCTTCTTCTGTCTTCTCTTTCTTAGGGCAGTAATACCAGCCATCACTAAAGGTCAAGTGTGGTTCAAAGCTCCAGATGGCAGCAAAACCTAAATCTACAAAGCTACAGAACGCCACGTTCCCCATAAACAGTACAGTCTTCAAAGGCTCTCGCCATGCGGCGCAGATGTGCATGCATGTGTTTGAACAGCTTCATCATCGCAAAGCCCTCTCACTACTTACAATGCAGTATACAGCAGCCCACCATCAGAGCTAATCCAGCAACACACACTGTGTCTAAACCGAGTGCTTCACTGACGCAGAGGCTTTAAAGAAGACCAGACGGCAGGAGGAAGCATCTGGACTTTGAGATCCATAGCATATGGCACAGCATCCCAATGTGCTGAATCACCGTGGGTCCGCTGCGAGCTCACCAGCTGACACGCAGCAGACACATCTCGAACCTGCAACCGCAGACAGTGAAGCTTTCCCAGCACATGCTCCCAAGTCCATCTCCCTTATTCAAATGTTAGTCATAAGCTAAACGCCACACCACAATGTACTTCTCCTCCTCCAAGCAGAACCACACGGCCTGCAGCTCGTCTGTCACACTGGTTAGTCGTCTGAAGTACACTAAACATCATATGATGGCCTCGACGACTGCATGCACACAACACCTCTCGCAATGCGTTACAGCCTAATCCTGAGCACCCCGACCTCGAGTTAAAGCGTAAACATAGAGGAAAAGGTTTTTAAAGGGCCGAATCAACGTTTCCACATACCTCAAACTGTCAACAAACAGGCATCAGGTCTAAATCTTCTTAAATAGTCTTTTAATAGTCTTTAATCCCTGCCCATTAAGTCCAAGTCCATCTCCCTTACGTTAAAACACATCCTGTTTAAATATCTGAGATTATTCGTAAAAGACAGCAGCTCCATATATTAAAATATTAAGGGACGAATCAACGTTTCCACATACCTCAAACTAAAAATACTGCAAACAGGTTAGCAGAGCTACTCAACAAACAGGCATCAGGTCTAAATCTTCTTAAATACAGTCTTTAATCGCTGCAGGCTCACTTTATCCTAAATTAGTGATCTTTAATAAGCCAGACGTGGAAGTGTTCTGACCGTAAATATCTGGAATTATTCGTAAAAGACAGCAGCTCCATATATTAATGTCTCTTATTGCTACGAGTCAGATTTACAGATATGTCTTTAAATACCATGTAGATTTGACTTTTTAATATTCCCAGCACATGCTCCCAAGTCCATCTCCCTTATTCAAATGTTAGTCACAAGCTAAACGCCACACCACAATGTACTTCTCCTCCTCCAAGCAGAACCACACGGCCTGCAGCTCGTCTGTCACACTGGTTAGTCTGAAGTACACTAAACATCATATGATGGCCTCGACGACATTAGAGGTCGGGGTGCTCAGGATTAGGCTGCAGAGTTTAAGCGTAATCATGGAGGAATAGGTATTTAAAGGGCCTGAATCAACGTTTCCACATACCTCAAACAGGTGAGCAGAACTGTTCAACAAGCAGGCATCTTCTTAAATACAGTCTTTAATCGCTGCAGGCTTACTTTATCCTAAATTAGTGAGCTTTAATAAGCCAGACGTGGAAGTGTTCTGACCGTAAAACACATCCCGTTTAAATATCTGAGATTATTCGTAAAAGACAGCAGCTCCATATATTAATGTCTCTTATTGCTATGAGTCAGATTTACAGATGTCTTTAAATACCATCTAGATTTGAATTTTTAATATTCCGCTTAATTTATATTTAAATTATCACTGGAGCTCACCAGCTGACACGCAGCAGACACATCTCGAACCTGCAACCGCAGACAGTGAAGCTTTCCCAGCACATGCTCCCAAGTCCATCTCCCTTATTCAAATGTTAGTCATAAGCTAAACGCCACACCACAATGTACTTCTCCTCCTCCAAGCAGAACCACACGGCCTGCAGCTCGTCTGTCACACTGGTTAGTCGTCTGAAGTACACTAAACATCATACGATGGCCTCGACGACATTACAGCCTAATCCTGAGCACCCCGACCTCGAGTTAAAGCGTAAACATAGAGGAAAAGGTTTTTAAAGGGCCGAATCAACGTTTCCACATACCTCAAACTGTCAACAAACAGGCATCAGGTCTAAATCTTCTTAAATAGTCTTTTAATAGTCTTTAATCGCTGCCGATTAAGTCCAAGTCCATCTCCCTTACGTTAAAACACATCCTGTTTAAATATCTGAGATTATTCGTAAAAGACAGCAGCTCCATATATTAAAATATTAAGGGCCGAATCAACGTTTCCACATACCTCAAACTAAAAATACTGCAAACAGGTTAGCAGAGCTACTCAACAAACAGGCATCAGGTCTAAATCTTCTTAAATACAGTCTTTAATCGCTACAGGCTCACTTTATCCTAAATTAGTGAGCTTTAATAAGCCAGACGTGGAAGTGTTCTGACCGTAAAACACATCCCGTTTAAATATCTGAGATTATTCGTAAAAGACAGCAGCTCCATATATTAATGTCTCTTATTGCTATGAGTCAGATTTACAGATATGTCTTTAAATACCATGTAGATTTGAATTCCTCTCAATTTATATTTATTCATTCATCCATCCATTATCTCCCGCTTTATCCTCTATTAGGGTCGCAGGGGGATTCCCCATGCCCATCCAGGGGGGAACGTTTCGGGCGCTGAGCAGATACACCCAGGACAGGGCACCAATCTATCACTGGGCACACACACACGGACACACTCTACATGGGGCAATTTTGAGAACTCAATTGACTTGATCCATGTTTTTGGACTGTGGGAGGAATCCGGAGAACCCGGAGGAAACCCACGTGGACACGGGGAGAACATGGAAACTCCACCCAGATGGGGATTCGAACCGGGAATCCCTAGTGCTGAGAGGAGAACATGCTAACCACTAAGCCACCGTGCTGCCCAATTTATATTGAATTAAATTTATTTCAATGTTATTTTCTTCAGGCAGATGTGTTGATAGCCACGCTGTGTATAAGATATGAAACTTGTAGCCGTTGCCTTGTAACTTGCACGAAACCAAAAGAAACCAACAGTTAAAGTGATCAGAAATGCCGACTCGGTGCTTTTGAGGTGTGCGGAACCGTTTGCTGGCTGATTGAGTTCTAGCACTGGTTCAAACCACACCTCCTACTTCAGCAAAGCTTGCACTTCAGAAGGAGCGTTTTGATAATGTAACCGTTTTGAACTCGTTTTTTTGATAAACCTCGAGTGTAAGGAGTATTTATATGTTTATAAATCCATTTGGATGCTTCTTCAGCTTATTTAAAAGAAAACTGTTTAATATTATTACATATTTATAACAATGTTTTATTAAAATTTGGAGTTTCTTACTTTTGGAACAGTGTCTTTTTGCTGTGTGCACAACAGCGCCTCATTGTGTTGTCAGCCAGACTTAAATTTAAACTACACATCCATCCAGCCATCATCTTTCGCTTTTTCCTGTATTAGGGTCGCGAGTGGGTTCACCATGCCCATCCAGGGGAGAACGTTTCAGCTGCTGGGCAGATACACCCACCGGGTTCTCCGGTTTCCTCCTACAGTCCAAAAGCATGGATCAAGGTCAATTGAATTCTTAAAATTGCCCCATATAGATTGTTGTTGATTGACTGTTTGTTATTGTTTTATTATTATTATTGTTAAGATCTTCTGATTTTGGGGTGGCACGGTGGCTCAGTGGTTAGCATGTTCTCCTTTCAGCACTAGGGAGTCCCGGTTCGAATCCCAATCTGGGTTCCCAATCAATCATGTTGTTCACGTGGGTTTCCTCCGGGTTCTCCGGTTTCCTCCCACAGTCCAAAAACATGTATCAAGGTCAATTGAGTTCTCCAAATTGCCCCATATAGTGTGTGTCTGTGTAAGTGAGTGTGTGGTCAGTGATAGATTGGCGTCCTGTCCTGGGTGTATCTGCCCAGCACCTGAAAAGTTCTCCCCTGGATGGGCATGGGGAACCCCCCCCGCGACCCTAATAGAGGATAAAGCGGAAGATGATGGATGGATGGATTTACCTTGAATCCAAGTTTTTGTTCAGTGGGAGGAAACCGGAGAATCTTTTTTTTAGAAGAAATTTTAAGCTTTTATTAACTTCTTGCCTATGTTTTTAGAAATAAGGTTTGTAGAAATTAATATTCCATCCAGATGGGGCATATGCTCATCAAGTCTCTTGATATCTGCTGGAGTCATGACCTTTAAACCAGTTCACAGAGTGATCATCCAGCTGGCAATTCTCACAGGTTAGTTCATTCTATCAAAATGGAGAACACGAAACGCTGGCCTGTTCTCTCGCCTCAAAAAAACCCCACCTGCAGGTGCAAAGTTAGTCAAAACGAAGGTTGTTAGAACGTTCTGTTCTCACAGAACCTGTACTGTTGATACAGTTTTAATGGCAGAGTAAATACACATTTAGATTTTTATACAGATGCTGGTTACTTTAAGATCACAGTTAAAGATGCAAATACTTCACTACATACTTATTTCTGCTATTAAATTCTAAAATGCAAAAGTAACGAGACATTTGATTTAATGTTAAAAAATTGACAGTGTTTTAGTGTTTAGCATGTTCTCCTCTCAGCACTGGGGATTCAGGTTTGTATCCCAATCTGGGTGGAGTTTCCATGTTCTCCCCGTGTCCGCGTGGGTTTCCTCCGGGTTTTCTGGTTTCCTCCCACAGTCCAAAAACATGGATCAAGGTGAATTGAATTCTCCAAATTGCCCCATATAGAGTGTGTTTGTGTGTGTGTGTGCCCAGTGATAGATTGGCATCCTGTCCTGCCCAGCGCCCGAAACATTCCCCTCTGGATGGGCATGGGGAACACCCCCCCCCACCCCCCACGACCCTAATAGAGGATAAAGCGGAAGATAATGAATGAATGAATGAATAAGCGGTTATGTTAATCAGGGTCCCACTTAAAAGCTACTGATGAGTGTCTTCTCACACAGAGGAAATGAGGTCACATACACAGTCCTGCAGTGGAAGTATAACATCAGGTATGTGTACAGGAGTGGCAATGACACTAGGAGACAGAGATGGCAGGACAGACAGGGAAGCAATGACAATGTCCTTAAGACGTGCACGAGTTAATAATACCCCTGGAGACTGAACAGCAACAGGAGGCAGCAATCTGTCTCATCCCTGATGTTGATGCAGGTGAGAGAGCTCTGAGTCGAATGAAGGCGTCACCTTAGGCATCGCACTTCAAAAGAAAAAGCCTTTTATCATCAGGTACAGATGATCTAGAGCCTGAAAAAGTGGAAGGTTCGAATATCTGGGGGAAGTTTGTTCTCGGGTGGCTTGGTGATTAGCATGTTCTCCTCTCAGCGCTAGGGATTCCCGGTTCGAATCCCCATCTGGGTGGAGTTTCCATGTTCTCCCCCTGTCCACGTGGGTTTCCTCCGGGTTCTTCGGTTTCCTCCCACAGTCCAATAACATGGATCAAGTCAATTGAATTCTTACAATTGCCCCATATAGAGTGTGTTTGTGTGTGTGTGTGCGTGAGTGAGTGAGTGAGTGTATATATATATACAAAAAATAAAATGTGTGTGTGCGCGTGAGTAAGTGAATGTGTATGTATGTATGTATATGTGTATATACACACACACACACACACACACAAACACATTATATCTATCTATATATATATATATATATATATATATATATATATATATATATACAGACTGTTTATACATACAAAAAATAATAAAATTATATAAAATTATAACCAGTAGAAATATGCATATATACTTTTATTTACACACACACACACACATATATTTATATACATATACATACAAAAAAAAATAATAAATTGTGTGTGTGTGTGTGCGCGCAAGTGAGTGAATGTGTATGTATGTATGTATGTACACACACACAAACACATAATAAATAAATAAATAAATATATATATATATATATATATATATATATATATATATATATATATATATATATATATATATATACTGTTTATACATACAAGTGAAATAAAAATAAAAACAGACCTGCTAAACCTGTATAAGTAAGGCTCAGGCTCACAAACAAAAATACAGTAGCTAAACTGGGGCAGACACTGGAGGACTACAAGTGCAAAGAGAAAGTCTCTAGAGGCGGACAGCAGAAAGCATAAAGGAAATAATGTGGTACATGGAGTGTGCTGTGAGTCAAAGACCACATCATAATGAGAGATGCTCATATCGCATAGCAAGCCAAAGGGAACGGGCAGTGCTTAAAACGCACAGAGCGGCGCAGGGGACGAGCTGTAGTTAATACCACAGGGGATGGGGAAATAAAAAGAGCAGGACCTGGTCTAATCAAACTGGGCTCTAATAGTGCCATGTGGCTCAGTGCACCCTGTTAAACAAGGCAGGAGAGAAGGTTAAATAGAGAGTGATCAATCAAACGAAAGGGGAACAGCTGAGGAGGACAAAACACGAGCCGATGGACCAATAGAGGAAACTCTAGGAATGGTTGAAAAAAAGAATCCTATACATTTACCGGTTAAAAAGAATTCATTAAAACTAAGAAAAGACACATGTTCTGATGGTCTGTGTGGCACCAAACAAATGTGATTTGTTCCAAATGCTTTATGCTTATATATGGGTATGTATTTATATAAAGGCGGCACGGTGGCTTACTGATTAGCATGTTCTCCTCTCAGCACTAGGGATTCCCGGTTTGAATCCCCATCTGGGTGGAGTTTCCATGTTCTCCCCGTGTCCACGTGAGTTTCCTCTGGGTTCTCCGGTTTCCTCCCACAGTCCAAAAACATGGAGCAAGTTAATTGAATTCTCCAAATTGCCCCATATAGAGTGTGTTTTTCGGTGTGAGTGTTTGTGTGAGTGAGTGTGTGTCCAGTGATATATTGGCGCTCTGTCCTGGGTCTATCTGCCCCGAAACGTTCTCCCCTGGATGGGCATGGAGAACCCCCCGACGACCCTAATAGAGGATAAAGCTGAATAAAATTAATTCATCCATTATATTCCGCTTTATCCTCTATTATGGTCGCGGGGGGGTTTTCCATGCCCATCCAGGGGAGAACATTTCGGGCGCTGGGCAGATAGACCCAGGACAGGACACCAATCTATCACTGGACACACACTCACTCACACAGACACACTCTATATGGGGCAAATTGGAGAACTCAATTGACTTAATCCATGTTTTTGGACTGTGGGAGGAAACCGGAGAACCCGGAGGAAACCCACGCGGACACAGGGAGAACATGGAAACTCCACCCAGATGGGGGTTTGAACCGGGAATCCCTAGTGCTGAGAGGAGAACATGCTAACCGTGCCGCCCTGAAGATAATGGATGGAGATACATATATATATGAGTTCTTCAAATTGCCCTCTATAGATTGTGTGTGTGTATGTGTGTGTGTGTGTGTGTGTGTGTGTGAGTGTGTGTCCAGTGATAGGTTGGCGTCCTGTCCTGGGTGTATCTGCCCAGCGCCTGAAACGTTCTCCCCTGGATGGATATGGGGAACCCCCCCGACCATAATAGGGGATAAAGCGGAAGATAATGGATGGATGGACCTTGGTCTAAATTTGCTGAAACGGCCATTTCGGAACAAAAAAGCCCTAAATGTCTGTAAAGTAGGAATTAGTTCTGAAATGACACTGTCCAGGTAATTAAGCTGAAGTAATCTCTTTTTTGTTCACCGTAGTCATTAATAAGCTTTAAAACACCAAACCGTTTGTTTTTCACATAGGCTGTCACACTCGTTAGTCACAACTAATATTCAGCATTCCGTTAAAATTGTGCTAATTACTGCTTTAATTAGCACTCAATTTTACAGAACGTGGTTACTATTAGAGAAACAGTCGCATCTTTAACTACAACATTTTAAATACTAAAGAAAACTAAGCAGCAGGAGAAATTTAGTAGCTTTAAATAATGACTAGGTGGTGTGTATGTCCCTGCATGCCTTAATTCATCCTGTAGATGGCACTGTAACTACTAGTGTAATGTAGGATGTTTAGTGTGGGTCAGTGTATGCATTTATCTGTTACCAACAGCCAACACCCACCCCCACCCCCACCTTCACATACTACTACTGTTACTAATCCTAATCCTACTACTAGTAATATTAATAATAATAATAATAACAATAATAATAATAATAATCATAATCATAATAATAATCCATCCATCCATTATCTTACACTTTATCCTCTACTAGGGTCGCGAGGGGGTTCCCCATGCCACATTTCGGATGCTGGGCAGATACACCCAGGACAGGGCACCAATCTATCGCTGGGCACACACTCACTCACTCACACAGACACACACTATATGGGGCAATTTGAAGATTGACCTTATTCCATTCAATTGACCTTAATCCATGTTTTTGGACTGTGGGACGAAACCAGAGAACCCGGAGGAAACCCACACGGACACGGGGAGAACATAGAACATAGAAACTCCACCAAGATTGGAATTCAAACCGGGAATCCATAGCGCTGAGAGGAGAACATGCTAACCTCTAAGCCACCGTGCCGCCCAATAAACAAAAATAATATAAAATATAAATAAATAATAATAATAATAATAATAATAATAATAATAATAAGTACTCTCTGATTGCACCCTCTGAATGTAAAAACTGTAGCTTTAAACATAGTTTACAAATGAAGATCTCCAGTTTTGGCATTCATCCATAAGCCTCTCAGCAGGTTTCATTTACTGGTCAAATGGGGTTTAATGAATCTCATGATTATGGTGTGTGTGTGTGTGTGTGTGTGTGTGTGTGTGTGTGTGTGTGTGTGTGCATGTGTGAATCTGCTAATTAGTCCGGACTGTGAAGGTTTTTGTGCTATTACAGATGGAGCGATGTTGGATGAGTGGGTCTCTTGGGAAGCTTACTTTAAATGGATCTGACAGGCGTGTGGGGAGAGTGTTGGCTGAACGGGGAAAGATAGAAACCCACACATCTAGCGATCAGCCACAACATTCAAATCTGTCACCGCTGATTGGGATGGATGCAGGTCTGGAGTTGTTGTTTTTTTTGCCTATATCAATCTGTAGCAAACTCCCACTCTCACTTCCACATCTTTAACTACTGTGTTGAGGACTCCCTCTGAGCCCTTCTCTTATCCCATACACACAGATCCCCCTATATCTCTTAACTCGGATGAGTACATATTATGCCCCTATACTTCCATCCATCCATTATCTTACACTTTATCCTCCACTAGGGTCGCGGGGGGGTTCCCCATGCCCATTCAGGGGAGAACATTTCGGGCGCTGGGCAGATACACCCAGGACAGGATGCCAATCTATTACTGGGCACACACTCACTCACACAAACACACTCTATATGGGGCAATTTGGAGCATTCAATTAACCTTGAGCCAAGTTTTTGGACTGTGGGAGGAACCCGGAGAACCCCGAAGAAACTCATGCGGACACGGGGAGAACATGGAGACTCCACCCAGATGGGGATTCCAACCGGGAATCCCTAATGCTGAGAGGAGAACATGCTAACCACTAAGCCACCGTGCCGCCCCTGCCCCTATACTTCATCACTAATATCCCTGTTTGTACCCCTGAGATCCCACAATCCTCGGGCACAGTAAAGAGGCATAAGATGGATTGCCCTCTTCTTTCAGGTGTTCTACCTCCCTAACCTAGTTTACACTCAGATTTACCCACAGTGCTTCGCTTACACAGCCATCATGGTATCAAGAGGATAGGTAGAAAGGATTAGATGCCCCAGTATACAAAATACGCTCACCTGAGTGAAACCATCATGATTCATGACCGTGGATGCTCTTACTATAAAAAAAAGTCCCTAATGTCTATTCAAAGAAACCTTTAAGTGCTGAATCTGTTCTAGGCAAAGCTTTTATACAACCATGGCTTTAACGCACTATTAGTGGGTCACTGTCGTGTGAATAGCATATTTTTATTTAAAAGACGCCCCCACATTTCCATACAGTGCATTCGACACCAAGATAGTCATATACTTATCAAAAATATGAATCCAAAATTCACAACACAAAATGTGTTGTGATGGGCGGCACGGTGGCTTAGTGTTTAGCATGTTCTCCTCTCAGCACTAGAGATTCCAGGTTCGAATCCCCATCTGGGTGGAGTTTCCATGTTCTCCCCGTGTCCGCGTGGGTTTCCTCCGGGTTCTCCGGTTTCCTCCCACAGTCCAAAAACATGGATCAAGGTCAATTGAGTTTTCAAAATTGCCCCATATAGAGTGTGTCTGTGTGAGTGTGTGTCCAAAGATAGATTGGCGCCCTTTCCTGGGTGTATCTGCCCAGCGCCCGAAACGTTCTCTCCTGGATGGTCATGGAACCCCCCCCCCACGACCCTAATATAGGATTTAGCGGAAGATAATGGATGGATGGAAATGTGTTGTGATGGGCGGCATGTTGGCCTAGTGGTTAGCACTGGGGCTTTAGGTTCTACTCCCAATCTGGGTGGAGTTTTCATGTTCTCCCCATGGATTGCTCCCACAGTCCAAAAACATGGATTCAAGATAAATCAGCTGCTCTAAATTGCCCCTATATAGTGTGTGAATGTATGTGTGCCCAGTGATAGATTGGCACCCTGTCCTGGGTGTTCCGTTGAGAGTTGTTTGTATTTTACTTTGTATTTTACCAAGATACATTCAACAAAATGCACAACCTGAAGAGGCATATTGATTTTATAAAACGGTTCCAAACACACAAGGTTTGATTCATAAGTACATTAATAAACTGGTGAACATTAACTGCTGAGTAACGGGATACTCAGTACTCAATCAATCAAAAAAATGACATCTAGTGGCCATATTACAGAACACAACAGCTGCAACAGGCTTTGTGCTTATGCTAATTACCGTCATCTGTATTTTCAAATTTTTACATAATACATGATTTAAATTAATGTATTGTGCATCATGCATTGATGCGAATGTGAAGCCGGCATAGGTGTGTGTGTTATTGCTAATAATGTCACAGCTGGACAAACTGGACGAATTTAAGGACCGGAACTACTAATCTAGTTTGTTTTTCAAAGTGAGCATTCATTGCTGAGTAACGGGATCCCTGTTACTTTGTTCAGGGGTTGAATGTTCACTTTGAAAAAATGCCATCTAATGGCCATATTGCAGAACACAATTTATAAACAACAGCTGCAACAGGCTTAGTGCTTATGCTGTTTACATTAATCTGTATTTTTATTCATGGTACAGGATTTAAATGAATGTATTGGGCATCACGCATTGATGTGAATGTGAAGCCATCAGAGGTGTGTGTTATTGTCAATAATGTCACAGCTGGACAAACGGCTCAGCCAATCAGATTTAAGGACCGAAACTATCCGTTTTATAATATGGGTTTGTGCACCGCTGCGTGTCCGTGATGAGTGGGGGGTTGTACGTGCCTGTGGTAACCATTCACTGCCACGATAATAATAATAAACGTCTGACTGTCAACGTCTTTCTAGGTTATTATTATTATTATTATTATTTTATTTTATTTTATTTTATTTTATTTTATTATATAAGTCAGTGGTACACTTGTGTTTTTCATTGCCAAGATAGCAATTTGTCAGGTATGTACCTAAACACACCTCATTTCAGGTTCACCATGCCCATTTCACATGTGGCCAAAATATTAGGACACCAACCAACTGCTCCACTCACAAGCCAACGTTCATTCATTCATTCATTCATTATCTTTCACTTTATCCTATATATTAGGGTCGCGAGGGGGGTTCCCCATGCCCATCCAGGGGAGAACGTTTCGGGCACTGGGCAGATACAACCAGGACAGAGAGCCAATCTTTCGCTGGGGACACACTCAATCGCACAGACACACACACAAACACACACTATATGGGGCAATTTGGAGAACTCAGTTGACTTGATCTATGTTTTTGGACTGTGGGAGGAAACCGGAGAAACCGGAGGAAACCCACGCAGACACTTGGAAGACATGGAAACTCCACCCAGATGGGGATTCGAACCGGGAATCCCTAGTGCTGAGAGGCGAACGTGCTAACCACTAAGCCACCGTGCCACCGCCAACGTTCATAATCGTCATAAAGTTGACTTTTTCGGTCTATTTTTGAGCTATTTTTTAATCTCTCATTGATATTCCATCGTATTCCAGCTTTCTGTTATCATGTAGGGTTTTATATTGGAATCTGTCTCGAATGCTTCTTTTTTTTACTGAAACCCCTGATGTAATGAATTCTGATCTAAAGCCTAAGACCCAAGTCGTTCTTATCTGATGATTAAAATTTGGTTGAGGAAAGCTTAGTCAAGTAAAAGTACCGTCACTATAAACGGAGCATGATATCCTGATATATACACGAGATATCATAATAAATGATTACCTTTAAAGCCAGCCCCATCACCATACGCCTGATAATTAACATGCTTTAATTGGATATCACAGCTCAGGGTCGCTATCTATTGAAAGAAGTTTTATATTATTTGAATCAGAATCTGAATCTGGCAGACATTGCTGCATCAGCAGAGCATCTGTCCTGCCTCTAAAAGTTCAAAGCTTCCTCTTTTTTAATCACGTAATCAAAAACGTGTTTGACATTCGTTTTATTTGATTTTATTTCAATAATTCCTGCATTTCATGTTAGCTTCACAAATATGCCACCTGAACATTATACTTATGTTTCCTATTGATACTCTGACATGGCAAAAGTCATAATTTCCATCCATCCATTATCTTCAGCTTTATCCTGTGTTAGGGTCGCGCGCGGGGGGGGGGGGGGGGTTCCCCATGCCCATCCAGGGGAGAACGTTTCGGGTGCTGGGCAGATACACCCAGGACAGGGCGCCAATCTATCACTGATCACACACTCAATATGGGGCAATTTGGAGAATTCAATTGACTTGATCCATGTTTTTGGACTGTGGGAGGAAACCGGAGAACACGGAGGAAACCCACGCGGACACGGCGAGAACATGGAAACTCCACCCAGATGGGGATTCGAACCGGGAATCCCTAGTGCTGAGAGGCGAATGTGCTAAACCACTAAGCCACCATGCCGCACTTTATCTTCTTCTTTATCCTCTATTAGGGTCGTGGGGGAGGGGGGTTCCCCATGCCCATCCAGGGGAGAACGTTTCGGGCGCTGGGCAGATACACCCAGGACAGGACACCACCTATCGCTGGGCACACACTCACACACACATAAAAACACTCTATATGGGGCAATTTGGAGAATGCAATTGACTTGACTTGATGCAATTGACCCAGGAGAACCCGGAGGAAACCCACACCGACACGGGGAGAACATGGAAACTCCACACAGAATGGGATTTGAACCGGGAATCCCTACTAAAATGACTAACTAATGAGTAAAATGGCATATACATTTTGTGAGTGGCCAAAATATTAGATACATCTCATGTGGTCAAAAGTATGTACACCCAGGGTCATGTGTCCAAAAGTCAGGAATTTTCTAGGAACATGGAACTAATTGGATCTGGAAGCCCAAAGACATTTTCCAGTGTATGTGGACACCCAAGGGCATAGTTCAAATAAATATAGATGTCCAGGGAAGTATGTGAACTACGTTCAAAGTTTGTTTACAGTCCTTACCTTATATTTTTACCTGTTATCTCATTATCTTCCTCCTAATCTTCTACTGGGGTCACGGTGTTGGGGGTTCCTTATGGAGTACCTTATGTCCATCTAGGGGAGAACTCACACAGACACAGACACATGCACACACACTATATAGGGACAATTTAGAGTAGCAATCCACCTTGAATTCCTATTTTTGGACTGTGGGAGGAAACTGTTTTGGAGTTTCCTAATAACATCGGGCTTGAACCAAGCTATTACTTATCCCTAAAGAGATTAATTTGTTGGATCTTGGGCGTAATTTACATCATTACTTTATTCATTGATCGTCCTAACAGCTTGTGGAATTCAAGGTCATAAAGGAGTTTAGAGCGCATCCAGCAAAGTGAAGTAAAAATCCCCCCTGCAGTAGATGCCAGGCTTAATGTGTCAATGCCTTTTATTAAAATCTGAAGCAGCATTATTGACCAAGTATGTTTATACATACAATGAATGTTGTGGGTAGATTTTTGATGTATATTAATATATATATATATATAGACAATAAACACATGTGCAATATTAAAATGTGTGTATTGTCTGTATATTGAGAGCTAAACAGACAAACTTACTGACTTAACTCCCTTACTAACTTCATTTAATAACTTAACTTACTTACTATCCTATCTTACTTATCTTACCTTACTAACTTACAAACTTAACTCTCTTATTAATTTAACTTACTAGCCTAATTTACTGACTTAGCTTACTGACTTGATAAATTACTAACTTAATTAACTAAACTTCATTTACTAACTTCATTAACGTAACTTTATTTACTAACTTAACTTACTATCCTACCTTACTAACTTACAAACTTAATTCTTTTATTTGATTTCCTAACTTACTATCTTAATTCACTAATCTTAATTGGCGTAACTTCATTTACTAACTTACTTACTTAATTAAATCGACTAATTTCATTAACTTAACTTCATTTACTAATTTACTAACTTAATATGTTAACATACTAACACAAATAAATAAAAATTAAAAATAAAACTTAATTAACTAAACTTCATTTACTAACTTATCTTACTGACTTAGCTTACTGACTCAATAATTTACAAACTTAACTTCATTTACTAACTTAATTAATTTAACTTCATTTACTAACTTACTAACTTAATTTCATTTACTAACTTAATTAACTTCACTTTATTTACTAATTTACTAACTTAATTAACTTACCTTCATTCACTATCTTAATATGTTAACTTAACATACTAACATAAATCAATAAAAATAAAAATAAATAAAATTAACTTACTAACTTACTTATTGGGCGGCATGGTGGCTTAGTAGTTAGCATGTTCTCCTGTCAGCACTAGGGATTCCTGGTTCGAATCCCCATCTGGGTGGAGTCTCCATGTTCTCCCCCTGTCCGCATGGGTTTCCTCGGGGTTCTCCGGGTTCCTCCCACAGTCCAAAAACATGGATCAAGGTCAATTGAATTCTCCAAATTGCCCCATATAGAGTGTGTGTGAGTGAGTGAGTGTGTGCCCAGTGATAGATTGACACCCTGTCCTGGGTGTATCTGCCCAGCGCCCGAGACGTTCTCCCCTGGATGGGCATGGGGAACCCCCCGTGACCCTAATAGAGGATAAAGTGGGAGATAATGAATGAATAAATGAACTTACTTACTTTATTTATTCATTAATAAATTCTTTATTGATGCCAAAGGGAGATTCAGAAGGTCGTGTTGTTTTTTTTATCATGTTCGAACTTAAGAACTTAAGTTTAAATTCACAAGCAAACAATTTATTCACATTCACGACTTTCACATTTTGTTTAAACGCAGGTTCCTCTTAACCGAAAATAAACACTGCATTATTTGACTGTTCTGCAACATGGAGACATTTTCCAGCTTAAAGCTACAATCTTTAATTAAACACCAAAATGCCCTGAGCGTAACATAAACATATATTTTTTAATGCCTGCGTACATTAGCGATAAAACAGGTTGTCAGCAGCCGGATCTCATGTGACTTCCATCATCTCCACCAGGCCATAATAATGCCATGCCGTAATAGGTTTAGTATGAAAGCACTCCAGCGGACAGCACTGAGTCCTAACCTCAACCACAACCAACGACTGTGGGACGAGTTCTCATCTCCTGACTGACGGGATTCACCAACCCATGAATTTAAACAGGATTTCTCAGTAATGTCCATTTTTCGATCCCAGCATGCACTGCAGTCCTGCTGCTCCGAGGTGTGTTCACACGTCCCTTTGTGTATGCATTGCCGCAGCTTGACATCCTGTTGCTCTCACTGTCCTCACCTTTGATCTGCTTCTTTTAAACCATCTCTATTCTTCATTTATATTTGGTGCTTTCCAAAGACGGAACTCTGTGCCTTCTTTTGTCCACTGCACTCGTCTCCAAATATCAAGAGACGGTTCCTCTCCTTATTCCCCCTCTATATTTCCTATCCATCCATTATTTTCCACTTTATTATTTATTATTATTAGGGTTGTGAGGGGAGCGGTTTTTCCCATGCCCATCCAGGGGAGAACGTTTTGGGCACTGGGCAGATACACCCAGGCAGGGCGCCAATCTATCTTGGGTTTCCTCCCACAGTCCGAAAACATGAATCAAGGTCAATTGAGTTCTCCAAATTGCCCCAAATAGAGTGTGTTTGTGTGAGAGAGTGTGTCCAGTGATAGATTGGCGTCCTGCTCTAGGGGTATCTGCCCAGCGCCCGAAACGTTCTCCCCTGGATGGCCAGTGGTGAGAGGAAAACATGCTAACCACTAAGCCACCGTGCCGCCCAATAGCCCCATCCATTATCTTCCGCTTTATCCTCTACTAGGGTCGCGGGGGAGGGGTTCCCCATGCCCATCCAGGGAAGAATGTCCCAGGTGCCGGGCAGATACAGCCTGGACAGGGCACCAATCTATCGCTGGACACACACTCACACAGACAAAAACACTCTATATGGGGCAATTTGGAGAACTCAATTGACCTTGATCCATGTTTTTAGACTGTGGGAGGAAACCGGAGAACCCGGAGGAAACCCACGTGGACACGGGGAGAACATGGAAACTCCACCCAGATTGGGATTTGAACCGGGAGTCCCTAGTGCTGAGAGGAGAACATGTTAACCACTAAGCCACTATATTTCCTATTCAGGCAAAAGCCAGCCTGTGACATAAAACTAATAGTGTTCATTTAGAGACTCAGAAGGCACTTTTTAATTCATTATTCTAGAAAAACTATGATAACAGCTTTGCCTAAAGAGGAAGGAGGATAAACACTGGCTGGGCAAAGAATGAAGAGGGACATTACTGTATTGAGTAAAAGATAGTAAGTGTGGGAAATGGCTGTTAAGAGAGCAGAGAGACCACATTATAATTCAAGTAGAGGCTGGCGGAGAAAGAGAAAAGGAAAATGAGAAGATAAGTACATCAGACAGGTGTCTGAGAGATAAAGCTTGAAAAATGGGGATGAATAGGTGTGTCGGGGCAATGCCTGTGAGTCAGAACACTGAAGAGATCACAACTGAAGCTTGAAGGAGGACATGCACGACCATATCATGTGGTTTTAAAAAATGATTGGTCATTTAAAAACTGATCCATGGCAAATTAAACGTCTCAGTGCAGGGGATTCAGATTCGAATCCTGATCTGGGTGGTTTATATGTTCTCCTCATGTCCGTGTGGGTTTCCTCCGGGTTCTCCATGCCCAAAATTAATTCATGGATGGATTCGAAGTGAGGGCGGCATGGGGGCTTAGTGGTTAGCATGTTCTCCTCTTAGCACTGGGGATTCCTGGTTCCAATCCCAATCTGGGTGGAGTTTCCATGTTGTCCCTGTGTCTGCATGGGTTTCCTCCGGGTTCTCCGGTTTCCTCCCACAGTCCAAATACATGGATCAAGGTCAATTGAGTTCTGCAAATTGCCCCATATACTGTAGAGTGTGTCTGTGTGTGTTTGTGTGCCCAGCAATAGATTGGCACCCTGTCCTGTGTGTGTCTGCCCAGCATCCGAAACATTGGGTAGATACACCCAGGACAGGGTGCCAATCTATCACTGGACACAAATTCACTCACACAAACACACTCTATATGGGGCACTTTGGAGCATTCAACTTATCCATGTTTTTGGATTGTGGGAAGAAACCGGAGAACCCAGAGGAAACCCACGAGGACACAGGCAGGACATGCGAACTTCACCCAGATTGGGATTCGAATCGGGAATCCCTAGCGCTGAGAGGAGAACATGCAAACCACTAAGCCACCATGCCACCCTCAATTTGAATTTATCCATGAATTAATTTTGGGCATGGAGAACCCGGAGGAAACCCACAGGGACACGAGAACATGTAAACCACCCAGATCAGGATTCGAATCCACCGTGCCGCCCCAGGTTTCTTTTCAAACACATTAATTAATTGCCCTTATGGTGGATTTGAGTAGTTTAAAGTCTGGAGAACATACACTCATAAAAGTGGAGGCACTTTAAAAGGGTGAGTCTCTCTTTGCATATCTCTGTGTATGTGAGCATCTCTGTGTGTGTGCGCGCGTCTCTGTGTATCCAGGTCTCTGTTTGTGT
>JAFMOD010000840.1:582306-601238 GCA_019802435.1 Corydoras maculifer | reverse complement strand
GCGTCTCTCTTTGCATATCTCTTTGTATGTGAGCATCTCTGTGTGTGTGCGCGCGTCTCTGTGTATCCAGGTCTCTGTGTGTGTGCGCATCTCTATGTGTGTGTGTCTCTGTGCGCGTGTGTGCATCTCTGTGAGTGTGTGCATCTGTGTGTGTGTGTGTCTCTCTCTATGCATATCTCTGTGTATGTGCGCGTCTCTGTGTATCCAGGTCTCTGTGTGTGTGCGCATCTCTCTGTGTGTCTGTGCGTCTCTGTTTGTCTGTCTCTGTGCGTGTGCACATGTCTCTGTGTGTTTGTGTGTCTCTGTGCATGTGCTCATCTCTCTGTGTGTGTATGTCTCTCTGTGCGTCTCCCACAGGGACACGAGAACATGCAAACTTCACCCAGATCAGGAATCGAATCGCCCCAGGTTTCTTTTCAAACCCATTAATTAATTGCCCTAATGGTGGATTTGAGTAGTTTAAAGTCTGGAGAACATACTAAACTCAAAGCCCTGTAAGATTGTATAACCAGGTTTAAGAAACACTCGTAAAAGTGGAGGCACTGCAGAATGTGGTCACCTCACGGTTAAAAGTCCTGGTTTTTCTTCTCATGCAGGTTAATAAAAGAGTTACGAGACAACACAACCCTGGGCACAGATGTGTAAAGTCTCCTTTTCACCCCAAAACAAACTACAAATTACAGCACACATGCAAATAAGCAGCCGAATCAGCATAAATAATGCATACAAACAGTTACCTGCACCCCGTTAGGATTTACTGTTCACATAACACCACAATTCCAGCGGTGTATACACAGCTTTAGCGGAACCATAACAAGAAGAAGCGAGCAAATTAACACAATTAATCCCAACAGCATGTCAGATAACACATTCATTCATTCATACGTTCATCTGCACGCTGTATCCCACCGGGATTTATTACACAGGAAGCTTTGTTTGTGTGTGTGTGTGTGTGTGTGTGTGTGTATCAGTTGGTGTGTGAATAGCTGTGTGTGCGTGTGTCTCTTTGCATGTCTCTATGCGTATGTGCATTTCTGTGTGTGTGTGTCTGTTAGTACGTGTGGGTTTCTGTGTGTGCGCACATGTGCATGTCTGTGTGTGTGTCTCTGTGTGTGTGCGTGTGTCTGTGCGCTTGTGTCTCTGTACGTGCGTGTCTGTGCGTGTGCACATCTGTGTGGGTGTGCGCATGCGTCTCTGTGTATGTGTGTGTCCTCTTTGCATGTCTCTATGTGTCCGTGCATGCCTGTGTGTGTGTGTGTGTATGTGTGCGTCTCTGTGTGTGTGCGCGTCTCTGTGTGGATCTGTGTGTGTGCGCATGTTTGCATCTCTGTGTGTGTGGGTTTCCTCCGGGTTCTCCGGTTTCCTCCCACAGTCCAAAAACATGGATCAAGTCAATTGAATTCTCCAAATTGCCCCATATAGAGTGTGTTTGTGTGAGTGAGTGTGCGCCCAGCGAAAGATTGGCGTCCTGTCCTGGGTGTATCTGCCCAGCGCCCGAAACTAATAGAGGATAAAGCAGAAGCTAATGAATGAATTAATACTTCTGGCTGGTCAACCAGAAGGCCCTCAAACCCTGCACAGTGACTGACGTATACGATCATGTGGTTCATTCTTTTCGTTAACCTTGGCTGGGTCTAATATACAGACGTTGAAAGGGACGGTCTGGAAAACATCACCTCATTCTCTCCATCCTTTAGTTCTCTCCTTCCTGCAGTCTGTCGTAGCCATCCGCAGACTGAAGCTAGCAGACGTGCACTCTTACATAAGAGCTGCAGAACATCCGAATAAAGAAGCCCATTTCAGACGTCTTTTCAAACATTAAAGCGATGGAGCTCAATACCAGCACTGGAGCTCGGGGGAAAACCCTTAAATGCAAAGTAAATGAGATGAATTCATTAAAAGGCTAAGAATTCTGCCACTCAGTCCATGACACTATTGACATTGCGGCATCGTGTGTAGGAATCCAACTGTAAAAATATAATTAGCTATGCAACTCTACCATGCGTTTTTTATACTTTTTCAACATATTTTGTCTGACTAATAGGTTAACAGGGCGGCACGGTGGCTTAGTGGTTACCATGTTCTCCTCTCAGCGCTAGGGATTCCCGGTTCGAATCCCCATCTGGGTGGAGTTTTCATGTTCTCCCCGTGTCTGCGTGGGTTTCCTCCGGGTTCTCCGGTTTCCTCCCACAGTCCAAAAACATGGATCAAGTCAATTGAATTCTCAAAATTGCCCCCTATAGAGTGTGTCTGTGTGAGTGAGTGTGTGCCCAGCGATGGATTGGCGCCCTGTCCTGGGTCTATCTGCCCAGCGCCCGAGATGTTCTCCCCTGGATGGGCATGGGGAACCACACCGCGACCCTAATAGAGGATAAAGCAGGAGATAATAAATGAATAATAGGTTAACAGCAATGCACATATCCAGCCATCCATTATCTTCCACTTTATCCACTACTTGGGTCGTGGGGGTGTAGACATTTCTGTATATATATCACTAACAGAACGTCAGATTCAATTGTAATAATAGTAATAATAATAGTAGTAGCATTAGTTGTAATAGTAATATCTGTAGTTGTGTTAATATTATTATTAGTAGTAGTAATAGTAATAGTTGTGGTATTAAGTGTTAATATTAATATTACTAGTAGTAGATTAGTAGTAATAATATTAATAGTAATAAATCATATACAGTACAGTATACATTTTTATATATTCAATCCATCCATTATCTTGCGCTTTATCCTCTATTAGAGTCGCAGGGAGGTTACACCCAGGCAGATACACCCAGGACAGGACGCCAATCTATCACTGGGCACACACTCACTCACACACACAAACACACTCTATATAGAGAACAATTTGGAGAATTTAATTGACCTTGATCCATGTTTTTGGACCGTGGGTGGAAACCGGAGAACCCGGAGGAAACCCACGCAGACACTGGGAGAACATGGAAACTCCACCCAGATTGGGATTCGAACCGGGAATCCCTAGTGCTGAGAGGAGAACATGCTAACAACTAAGCCACCATGCCGCCCACAACACATTTTGTATTGTGAATTTTGTGTCAGCATATTCAGAGCCTCTGATCGGATAGAATGAGATTTGCAGCAAGTTAAAACTCAGGATTTGCAACAGGATTTGACAGAAAATGAATCATTTTGAGGTTATGAGGTGATGATTGATGATTGGTATTGTTTTTTTGGTAAATGGCTCCACGAGTTATCTATCTGCGATGCAACAGGTCTATATACTGCCTTTCTGCATAATAAGATGTTCGTACAGCTATAGAACAGGTGGATTGATTCCGATGGCGTGTTTCTGAAGGCCTAGATGTGAAATGCACGGCCCTCCGCTGGGTTGCTATACATTGCCGATCGCACCAGACCTGGCTTTACGGCGTGGGGTTAATGGTGTCACGTCTGCAACATTTTTCATTTTAAATGCATTATTCAAAGAGCTGCTCCAGGATGTTTTGGAAACACTCCTGAATAGAATCACAAATCAAAAGGAGAGTTTAAATAAAGGGAGGTGTACAGAGTAATGGAGACTGTGGTAAACAGGTGAGGAAGAGTGTATAAGAAGCGTGACGTGGATGGCAGGAGTTGCAGGTTGCAGTTGTTTTATTACAAAAATGAAGAGAAGACTTAAAACTAAGTAAGAAAAAAATATATAAATTATATATATATATATATATATATATATATATATATATATATATATATATATATATATATATATATACTTAGAGGTAAGCATGTTCTCCTCTCAGCATTAGGGATTCCCAGTTCGAATCCCCATCTGGGTGGAGTTTCCATGTTCTCCCCATGTCTACGTGGGTTTCCTCCGGGTTTTCCGGTTTCCTCCCACAGTCCAAAAACATGGATCAAGTCAATTGAATTCTCCATATAGAGTGTGTTTGTGTGAGTGTTTGCCCAGCGATAGATTGGCGCCCTGTCCTGGGTGTATCTGCCCAGCGCCTGGATGGTCATGGGGAACCCCCCCCACGACACAAATAGAGGATAAAGTATAAGATAATGAATGGATGTATATATATATCTTCCAACCATCTCTTACTTTCTGCTTTATCCTCTACTAGGGTCATGGGGGGGGGGGGGGGCAGATACAGTACACCCAGGACAGGACGCCAATCTATCGCTGGACACACTCACTCACACACACACTCTATATGGGGCAATTTGGAGAATTCAATTGACCTTGCTCCATGTTTTTGGACTGTGGGAGGAAACCGGAGAACCCGGAGTAAACCCACGCGGACATGGGGAGAACATGGAAATTCAATCCAGATTGGGATTCGAACCGGGAATTTCTAGAGAGGGTTGAGAGAGGCGAATGTGCTAACCACTAAACCACCGTGTCGCCATTAATTACTTATCTTATATTATGTAATCAGTTGCTTCGGTGGTAATTATATGGCATGTATTCATTACAAACAGAATCCACCGAGTAAATTATTCAGAAAGTACATGGTTTCCATTTTCGTAATTAAGAGAGAGGAAGTGTGATTTATAGCTCTGCTCTTTGCAACGGGAGGAAGTCACTCGCTGCGATGCTTCGTAAAAGACATGCTAAGCCCAAACCCTTAACTCTGCGATGTGGCCCGAGGTACAGTTTCTGCTTCATGATCCACTACCTTCAATCGGGCCATTTTGCTGTGTCAACAACTATACTGCAAATAATAGCTACATAACATTGCTCTGTCACATGGCACTGCAAACCGCCTGAAGTCATTCATTCATTCATTATCTTCAGCTTTATCCTCTATTAGGGTCGCGGTGGGGTTCCCCATGCCCATCCAGGGGAGAACGTCTCGGGCGCTGGGCAGATAGACCCAGGACAGGGCGCCAATCCATCGCTGGGCACACACTTACTCACACAGACACACTCTAAACGGGGCAATTTTTTTTGAGAATTCAATTAACTTGATCCATGTTTTTATACTGTGGGAGGAAACCGGAGAACCCGGAGGAAAGCAACGCAGACACGGGGAGAACATGGAAACTCCACCCAGATGGGGATTCGAACCGGGAATCCCTAGCGCTGAGAGGCGAACGTGCTAACCACTAAGCCACCGTGCCGCCCCGCCTGAAGTCAATATGTAAAAAACGGCCTCCTCTGGCATTACAGCTGTAGAATAAATTAAAGGCAAAATGACTTCCAAACCTCCAAAAACTCATGAGCTAATGCGTGTATTTATCGATTCCTGTACATTTCTGGTATTATTCATCAGTGTAATGGAACCTGGAACCTGGATGTTCCTGGATTCTTATTGGACTGGCAGATTCTCCGGTTTGCATTTGGTTATTTATTGGACGCTTTTATCCAAAGCGACTTACAAGGTGAGCACAGGGTTCATCACAACATCCCTGGAGCAATGAGGGTTAAGGGTCTTGCTCAAGGACCCACACTGGTAACTTCAGTGGACCTGGGATTTGAACCCACAACCTTCAGATTGATAGCCCAACACCCTGACCACTGAGCTACGTAGCCATTGGTTTCCTCACACCATCCAAAAACTTAAACAGGGCTGCTCTAAATTGCCCCATATAGTGTGTGTCGGTCCAGTGATAGATTGGTGTCCTGTCCTGGGTGTATGTGCCCAGCGCCCGAAACGTTCTCCCCTGGATGGGCATGGGGAACCCCCCCGCGACCCTAATAAAGAATAAAGCGGACGTTTTGGGTGCTGGGTAGATACACCCAGGACAGCACGCCAATCTATCACTGGGCACACACTCACTCACACAGACAAACACAAACACTACATATTTTATAATAATGGATGATTAATTATAAAAATCTATATTAATTGACAGAGGCTTATGGCGTGTTCTAAAGCTTTATGAAGGTGTTTATAATGCATTATATTTTAGTATTACCGAAATTACATTCAAATTTCAAAACAAACTCATTTTTCACCTTGAAATTGTCTACCAATCCAATACGAACTAAATGCTTAAGGTTAACACTTATTTTGGTAGCCAGTCGATGTTACATATTCATTATATCATTGATTGATTACATATCAGTGCCCAGCGATAGATTGGCACCCTGTCCTGAAAACTCAGACCAAGGTCAACTGAAGGCTCCAAATTGCCCCATATAGAGTGTGTCTGTGTGAGTGAGTTTGTGCCCAGCGATAGATTGGCGTCCTGTCCTGGGTGTATCTGCCCAGCGCCCGAAACGTTCTCCCCTGGATGGGCATGGGGAACACCCTCACGACCCCAATATAGGATAAAGTGGAAGATAATGGATGGATGGATGGATGGATGGATTACATATCAGCATGGTATTATTCTGTAGCAGAGAGAGTTGGTCCCTTGTTAAAGCATGCATACAACCTTCAGAAGCTTTCACTTGCAAAAAACAAAGGGAAAGTATTTTTGTAGATACCCTTTAATTAGCTCAGTCCACTACTGTGCAGCCAGAGCACTAAGGCAGTAAGATCTCAAACATAATTAGATCTAAGTGACGGATATGCCAGATGTCTGTAATTTGTATGTAGATAGCGTGGCGCCGGGTCCTTTGAGACCAAGAGCCGAAGCACAAAAGTTTGGGATTTATCTCCTGTTGAGGCGCTGAAGTGATTTTAGTAGGAGAGTCACATAAAAGAACTTTGACTAGGCATGATTTATTTATACAGTACAGCACTCTGAATAGTTTGTTGGGCAAATACGAGGACCAGTGAGCACAGACTTGTAATAATAAATTGATTCCTATTGGCTCGTCTCCTGCTCTGTGGATTAGTGAGATCTCTCATGTCCATGAGGACTTCATTTCAACTTTCCATCACGATTGAGTGTTACTTTGAACCATTGTTAATGGTTTTTATAGTTTTTTTATTGTCGTAATTATGGTGTCTGTTATTAGATTACAATGTAAACGTGCCTCTAGCTGGATGGAATTCTGTTGTGATGTCATTTTCTTTATCATTTGAACCTAATTATAAGTGAATGTTCCTGACATTTCATTCTTAAATTAATATTATATATATTATATTATATATATATTATATATATATATATATATATATATATATATATATATATATATATACATACATCCATCCATCCATTATCTTCTGCTTTATCCTCTACTAGGGTCGCGGGGGGGGGGGTTCCCCATGCCCATCCAGGGGAGAACATTTCATCGCTGGGCAGACACACCCAGGACAGGGCACCAATCCATCACTGGGCACACACTCACTCACACAAACACACTCTATATGGGGCAATTTGGAGAACTCAATTGACTTAACCCACACGGACAAGGGGAGAACATGGAAACTCCACCCAGATGGGGATTCGAACCGGGAATCCCTAGTGCTGAGAGGCGAACGTGCTAACCACTAGTGTCTATTTGGATCTCCTCCGGGTTCTCTGGTGTCTCCCACAGTCCAAGGACATGGATTCAAGGTCAATTAAATGCTTTAAATTGCCCCATATTGTGTGTGTATGTGGGTCTGTGTGCCCAGTGATAGATTGGCGCTCTGTCCTGGGTGTATCTGCCCAGCGCCCGCCACGTTCTCGCCTGGAATGGCACGGGACCCCCCAACTACCCTAGTAGAGGATAAAGCAGAAGAAAATGAATAAATGATTGTTGAAGACCTATTGAGGTCTTCCTCAATAGATATCCATCTATCCATTATCTTCCGCTTTATCCTCTACTAGGGTCATTGGGGGGGGGGGTCCCCATGCCCATCCAGGGGAGAACATTTTGGCAGCTGGGCAGATACACCCAGGACAGGATGCCAATCTATCACTGGACACACACTCACACAGACACACTGGGGCACAATGGGGCAATTTGGAGAGTTCAATTGACCTTGATCCATGTTTTTTGGACTGTGGGAGGAAACCGGAGAACTCGGAGGAAACCACACGGACACGGGGAGAACATGGAAACTCCAGCCAGATTGGGATTCGAACCGGGAATCCCTAGCACTGAGAGGAGAACATGCTAACCACTAAGCCACCGTGCCGCCCAATTACAAATTTCAAATATTGTAAATTGTAAGGTTAAGAAACATGAATGGTGCCAGCTTTTTTTTCTGAAAAATAATTGTTTGTTAGACAACAATAAACACCGCTGGGTTTAGCAATGCACGAGACCAAATCCACTAAGAAAAATTTGTCAGATGTGACACATGGCAAATGGCAAAAACGATTTGCAGCCTTTATGTAAATACAATATGGTGAAATATTCAATTTGAATAGAAATGAGCTCAAACAGAGAGATTTACACAACACACTGTTTATGCATTGCTTTTCTAAATGAACAACCCATTATGTAAGAAATTGACAGAGCACAAGCGCTTGCCATTAGTCACTGTCAACGTGATAATATTCTTAGAACTGTGGAGCGCTATGTCATGAGCAGAGTCATCCCGTTTGTGCGTATTAAAGGGAATGCCAAAGACACATTTGGATTTTTAAATGTTGCCTATTTGAACAGGGCAGCACGGTGGCTTAATGGTTAGCATGTTCGCCTCTCAGCACTAGGGATTCCCGGTTCAAATCCTAATCTGGGTGGAGTTTCCATGTTCTCCCCCTGTGTCCATGCGGGTTTCCTCCGGGTTCTCCGGTTTCCTCCCACAGTCCAAAAACATGGATTGAGGTCAATTGAGTTCTCCATAAAAATTGCCCCATAGAGAGTGTGTGTGTGTGTGTGTGTGTGTGTGTGTGTGTCTCATATAGTGACATATAGTGGCTGTGTGTGTCTGTGTAAGTGAGTGTCTGTCTAGCAAAGTATTGGCGCCCTGTCCTGGGTGTATCTACCCAGCGCACGAAACGTTCTCCCCTGGATGGGCATTTGGAACCCCCCCACCCCCCCACCCCCCAATGAACACAATACAGTAGAGGATTAAGTGGAAGATGATAAATGAATGAAAGGGTAAAACACAACTGAAACATCCATCCATTCATTATCTTCCGCTTAATCCTCTATTATGGTCGCGGGGGGGGGGGGGTTCCCCATGGCCATCCAGGGGAGAACGTTTCGGGCGCTGGGCAGATACACCCAGGACAGGACACCAATCTATCACTGGACACACTCTCTTACACAAACACACTCTATTTGGGGCAATTTGGATAACTCAATTGACCTTGATTCATGTTTTCGGACTGTGGGAGGAAACCCAAGAACCCGGAGGAAACCCATGCGGACACGGGGAGAACATGGAAACTCCACCCAGATTGGGATTTCAAACCCGGAATCCCTAGTGCTGAGAGGAGAACATGCCCTAAATTATTTAAATATTTTATAAAATAGACTTTGTTTTTTATTATAACTCAGTACAGCCCTTCCCGGCGCGACTACGTTACAGGGCAGGTTTTCCTCAGTGCAAACAGTAAAGCGTTATGGAGGAAAATATTAATTCATTTTGGAGGTGTTTGCATGTTTTCCTCTCAGCACTAGGGATTCCCAGTTCGAATCCCAATCTGGGTGGAGTTTCCATGTTCCCCCCGTGTCCTCATGAGTTTCCTCCGGGTTCTACAGTTTCCTCCCACAGTCCAAAAACATGGATCAAGTCAATTGAATTGTCCAAATTGCCCCATATAGAGTGTGTCTGTGTGAGTGAGTGTGTGCCTAGCGATAGATTGGGGTCCTGTCCTGGGTGTATCTGCCCAGCGCCCGAAACGTTCTTCCCTGGATGGGCATGGGGAACCCCCCCACGACCCTAATAGAGGATGAAGCGGAAGATAATGGATGGATGGAATATTAATTTATTTAGAGCAGATTTGGGTTGAAATGCAGATTCAGTAAACATGCGGCGCTTCTCTGTCATAGTCTGCCTGTGTACATTATCAGTGTTAGCTTACAAAGAGACTCATTAGCAATTCCATTAGCAATCATATTTAAGAAGAGTACTGACGCCACATGGGACCTGCATAATAGAGTATAGCGGATTTAGACTCCTTTTTCATACAAACACTGTTCAACCAATCAGCCTCCTCTGTCTGATCACTCACATTATCGCTGTGCTCATTCGATTATTGATTTCTAACCAGTCACTAATAATAATACTAATTAATTATCATTATTATTTTCGTATTTATTTATTTTATTATATATAAACAGGCTTAGTGGTTGGCATGTTCTCCTCTCAGCACTAGGGATTCCAAGTTCGAATCCCCAATTGTTGCCCTGTCCTGCGTGTATCCGCCCAGCGCCCGAAACATTCTCCCCTGGATGGGCATAAGGAACCCCCCCCTTAATGACCCTAGTTGAGGATAAAGCAGAAGATGGATGGATGGATATTTTTAATAAATTTAATAAATTTATTTTTAATAAATTAAGGCACGGTGGCTTAGTGGTTAGCATGTTCTCCTCTCAGCACTAGGGCTTCCCGGTTCGAATCCCAATCTGGCTAAAGTTTCCATGTTCTCCCCGTGTCCGTGTGGGTTTCCTCCGGGTTCTCCAGATTCCTTCCACAGTCCAAAAACATGGATCAAGGTCAATTGAATTCTCAAAATTGCCCCATATAGAGTGTGTCTGTGTAAGTGAGTGTGTGTCTAGTGATAGATTGGCGTCCTGTCCTGGGTGTATCTGCCCAACGCCCGAAACGTTCCCCCCTGGATGAGCATGGGGATACCCTCTCACGGCTCTAGTAGAGGGATTAAACGGAAGACAATGAGATAAGATTATAGTGTGAGCCAAATAAAGGTAAGACAATTATCATGGCTGAAATCACAACCACTCAAATGTTTTTGTATTTGCCCCTATAGCGAGTGTGTCTACGTAATGTTCTCCCCTGGATGGTCATGGGGAACCCCCCTCCCCCAAAGCGACTCTAGGCCCTAGTAGAGAATTAAGTGGAAGTTATGAGATACTGTTAATATGATAATATTTCTATATTGCAAATGTAAGGGCTATGTGAAGGAGTGGAAGGTCGTTTCATAAGACATCATAACAAGGTCAAACGCATTTATGGCATTATTTATATATATATAAGGTTGAGAATATCATTGTAATAACATATAAGTAATGTTAAATAGTCCCATTCAGATATGAACTGTACGGTTCAAAAGTCTATAGTGTGCTTTTGAGATAGAGGAATATTGAAGGCTGCTTATTATTTAACAGAAATATACTGAAAGCCTATTTCGGAGTTTTTTCATATGTGCTTTCAATCAGCTGGAGAGCGTTGGATGGCATCCATTGTTTTCTACAAAGAAGGTGGCAACCCTGTTAGAAGAGCATTGATTACCATATTGCTCACTCGGGCCCACACATTCATCACACTGACCTCCAACAACATGACAGAGACATGCAGAAGAAGTTTGCTCTCGTCAATTATCCATCCATCCATCATCTTTTACTTTATCTTCTGCTAGGGTGGCGGGGGGGTTCCCCATGCCCATCCAGGGGAGAACGTTTCGGGCGCTTGGCAGAAACACCCAGGACAGAGCGCCAATCTATCGCTGGGCACACACTCTCTCACACACACACTCGCTATATGGGGCAATTTGAAGAATTCAATTGACTCTGATCCATGTTTTTAGACTGTGGGAGGAAACTGAAGAACCCGGAGGAAACCCACGTGGACACGGGGAGAACATATTCGAACTGGGAATCCCTAGTGCTGAGAGGAGAACATGCTAACCACTAAACCACAGTGCCGCTCTCTTGTCAATTATCCATCCATTCATTATCTTTCGCTTTATCCTCTATTAGGGACGCGGGGGGGGGGGGTTCCCCATGTTCATCCAGGGGAGAAAGTTTCGGGCGCTGGGCAGATACACCCAGGACAGGACACCAATCTATCACTAGACACACCCTCACTCACACAGCCACACTCTATATGGGGCAATTTGGAGCATTCAATTGACTTGATCCATGTTTTTGGACTGTGGGAGGAAACTGGAGAACCCGGAGGAAGCCCATGTGGACATGAGGAGAACATGGAAACTCCACCCAGATGGGAATTCGAACCGGGAATCCTCAGCGCTGAGAGGAGAACATGTTAACCACTAAGCCACCGAGCCGCCCGTGAAACAACTCAATAACGGAAATATGAAATAAATAATATAAAACCAGAAACATGAAGATTACATGAAGATTATGGCCAAAATGGCGTTAACACCCAAGCAAATAAATATATATAGAACCTCTATAGAACATTGTCTTCCCCGTCTTGTTTTGCCTCTCTCACCGCAGGGTAATGCACACAGCAATTTCTAAATTCATAACTTCTTAATAGTTTATTGATATGGATCTGGCGTCCACTAGTAACTCCAGACTTTCATTACAGGCTTTTCTAAATTATAGAGTGTTATATTTGGACATTTCTTTGTACTTGAGGCTTAATGCACTTGTGTCTTCTTTAATCATCAGAGCTCCAATGCATGTAATATTGTATTGATTGCAATTAGCTTGAATATAATACTTTTTATATGTAGTTATTTTTTAATGACTTCCAAATTCATGAAGGTCATTGGACTTTTAAATGGTTTCTTCTGTGCATCTTTTCCATTTTAGTGATTTATATGAATAATAGGATTTAGATGAGAACGTTTCAGGCACTGGGCAGATATACCGAGGACACGATGCCAATTTAAACATTGGGTACATATTTACTCACACAAACACACACTATATAGGGGCAATTTAGAAATTGACAAGAGGGTGGCACGGTGGCTTAGTGGTTAGCATGTTCTCCTCTGAGCGCTGGGGATTCCTGGTTCGAATCCTAATCTGGGTGGAGTTTCCATGTTCTTCCCGTGTCCACGTGGGTTTCCTCCGGGTTCTCTGGTTTCCTCCCACAGTCCAAAAACATCCAAATTGCTCCATATAGAGTGAGAGTGTGCCAAACGATAGATTGGTGTCCTGTCCTGGGTGTATCTGCCCAGCATCTGAAACGTTCCCTCCTGGATGGGCATGGGGAACCCCCCCGCCACCCTAATAGAGGATAAAGCGGAAGATAATGGATGGATGGATTATAAATTTTGGGCGGCACGGTGGTTTAGTCGTTAGCATGTTCTCCTCTCAGCACTGGTTCGAATCGCAATCTGGGTGGAGTTCCCATGTTCTCCCTGTGTCCACGTGGGTTTCCTCCGGGTTCTCGGGTTTCTTCCCACAGTCCAAAAACATGGAGCAACTCAATTGAATTCTCCAAATTGCCCCATATGTATGTGTGTATGTGTGAGTGTGTGTCCAGTGATAGATTGGCATCCTGTCCTGGGTGTATTAACCCAACGCCTGAAACGTTCTCCCCTGGATGGGCATGGGAACCCCCCCCCCCCCCCGCAATGGTGGTAGAGGATAAAGTGGAATATAATGGATGGATGGAAATCACCTACAGTTATTAAATGCAGGTCTTTGCATTGAGAAAGCCTCATTCAGATTTTGCAGTTTTGTAAGCATGTTTAAAGGTCAGTAAGCAGTAAAAGGTGCGCGCAGCCGTGACTCGGTGCGGTTTGAGAGACGAACGTAAAAAATGATGAAATCTCATAGTACTGAAAATATTGACATGAATCTGACTTCAGCAGAAACGTTCCTTCTGATATCTCAGGATAATACCCAGGTTATATTCAGGACACGCAAACCTTACAACCCCTCCTACCCTACCTCCTCATTTTTATACTTTTCTCCTATTCTCTAGCAAACGCAAAAACAACTGAAAAAGCTTCGATACATTCGACTGTGTATTGGAATGCAGCCCATGTTCAGTCTGAAGATTAAAACAGACAGCGTATGAAGCAGGACTGACTCTGAAATCTTTCAAATTAAATCCCACTTCTTATATTAAGGCCAGGGTGGCACGGTGGCTTAGTGGTTAGCATGTTCTCCTCTCAGCGCTAGGGATTCCCGGTTCGGATCCCATGTTCTCCCCATGTCTGCATGGGTTTCCTCTGGGTTCTCCGGTTTCCTCCAACAGTCCAAAAACATGGATCAAGTCAATTGCTATTCATCCATTCATTATCTTCTGCTTCATCCTCTATTAGGGTCGCGGGGGGTTCCCCATGCCCATCCAGGGGAGAACATTTCAGGCGCTGGGCAGATACAACCAGGACAGGACGCCAATCTATCACTGGGCACACACTCACTCACACAAACACACTCTATATGGGGCAATTTGGAGAACTCAATTGACTTGAGCCATGTTTTTGCACTGTGGGAGGAAACCAGAGAACCCGGAGGAAACCCACGCGGACATGGGGAGAACATGGAAACTTCACCCAGATGGGGATTCAAACCGGGAATCCCTAGTGCTGAGAAGAGAACATGCTAACCACTAAGCCACTGCGCCGCCCTCAAGTCAATTGAATTCTCCAAATTGCCCCATATAGAGTGTGTCTGTGTAAGTGAGTGTGTGTCCAGCGATAGATTGGCGTCCTGTCCTGGGTGTATCTGCCCAGTGGCCGAAACGTTCTCCCCTGGATGGACATGAGGACCCCCCCCCCCCCCCCGAGACACTAATATAGGATAAAGAAGAGGATAATGGATGGATATTAAGGCCAGTTATTTCATAATCATGCCTCTACTTTTTCTTTTAAATTTCTTCTCATAACACACAAAAACCTAGGAGCCGTGCCCCTCTCCAACGTCTTAGTCTAACGTCCTGACAACGTACAGTAAATACGGAATCGTCCTCGGTGTGCTACGCTGGCTGGAAGCTTTGAGACTGCTATTTTGACACTTGATTGCAGCTGTGATATTAATAAATAATGACGTGACAAAATGCAACAACTACTGCGGCCTCAAAGGAATATCTTTTGACAGATGTAATTTCATATTAGAGGAAATAAAATCTTTTAAAGTAGGTCACTGAATGTTATGGTGAAGTTGCCCAGAAATGCACATTATGGCATTGGCAACCTCACCTGCCCTGACCGCCGGCAACCGGACTACTGTATGTAAGATTTAAATGTAAGTTTTGTGGATAAAAAAAATTGAGAAGAAGGATATACTCTGGGTTGTCACAAATATCACAGGTAAACATTCATTCATTCATTCATTATCTCCTGCTTATCCTCTATTAGGGTCGCGGTGGGGCTCCCCATGCCCATCCAGGGGAGAACGTCTCGGGCGCTGGGCAGATAGACCCAGGACAGGGCGCCAATCCATCGCTGGGCACACACTCACACACACAGACACACTCTAAACGGGGCAATTTTGAGAATTCAATTAACTTGATCCATGTTTTTGGACTGTGGGAGGAAACCAGAGAACCGGGAGGAAACCCATGCAGACACGGGGAGAACATGGAAACTCCACCCAGATGGGGATTCGAACCAGGAATCCCTAGTGCTAAGAGGAGAACGTGCTAACCACTAAACCACCGTGCCGCCCACAGGAAAACATATTGTACATAATGGCTTTATGTACATCTTCCGCTTTATCCTCTATTGGGGGTTCCTCATGCCCATCTAGGAAAGAACATTTCGGGCGCTGGGCAGACACACCCAGGACAGGGTGCCAGTCTATCACTGGGCACACACTCACTCACAAACACATACACTCTATATATGGGGCAATTTGGAGCATTCAATTGACTTGATCCATGTGTTTGGACTGTGGGAGGAAACCGAAGAACCCGGAGGAGACACGGGAAGAACATGGAAACTCCACCCAGATTGGGATTCGAACCGGGAATCCCTAGTGCTGAAAGGAGAACATGCTAACCACTAAGCCACTGTGCCACATCTTTGGCTCTATATGACTTTATATAATCCTATACATTTGGAAAATATTCATTCATTCATTCACTATCTTCCGCTTTGTCCTCTATTAGCGGCACGGTGGGGTTCCCCATGCCCATCCAGGGGAGAACATCTCGGGCGCTGGGCAGATAGACCCAGGACAGGGCGCCAATCCATCGCTGGGCACACACTAACTCACACAGACACACTCTATATGGGGCAATTTTGAGAATTCATTCGACCTTGATCCATGTTTTTGGACTGTGGGAGGAAACCGGAGAACCTGGAGGAAACCCACGCAGACACGGGGAGAACATGGAAACTCCACCCAGATGGGGATTCGAACCGGGAATCCCTAGTGCTGAGAGGAAAACGTGCTAATCACTAAACCACCGTGCCGCCCTTTGGAAAATATATAATATTATATATATATATATATATACATTATCTTCCGCTTTATCCTCTATTAGGGTTGCGGGGGGGGGTTCCCCATATCCATCCAGGGGAGAACGTCTCGGGCGCTGGGCAGATACACCCAAGACAGGACGCCAATCTATTGCTGGGCACACACTCACTCACACAAACAGACACTATATATGGCAATTTGGAGAATTCAATTGACCTTGATCTTGGCGGCACGGTGGCTTAGTGGTTAGCACACACACACACACACACGCCCAGCTTTAAGGGGATGTAGAGTGTGTATTTGAAATGCTACAACCACCAGGCTCTGCAGACATTAAAGCCATTTTTCAAGCATGGAAGGGAAAGTTTCCTCTCTCGCTCCGGCTCCGGTTGTAGAGTTAATAGGACCTTTGCTATAACCAGCGGCTGGATTAAATTGTTGTGCCAAGTGGCAGGATGTCTAGCCTCGAATGGAAAGCCTGGCAATTTATCTGTCTTCTGTTTTGCTCTTCAGTCGTGTGTGTCTGGAGGTGCTATTCACCTGCCGTAACAGACAACACGACTCTTGTCGTTGTGAGCTGCGCCTAAAGACCCAGTGGCAAAGCTAGACTAAAAGCCAAAATAAACATATGCGCATTTGCAAACTGCAATTTAAGCAATCACACTTAAAGTGCAGTTAGTGCAGTTAGAATCTACCTTTCATGCGATTTGCTAAACAGACTGCGTAAAATAACACATTTTACTAAAGTAGGTCGTGTTTTTAGGATTGAATTCATTGTATTTATTAATTATGCCGCATACAGGATGTTATTACTATGATTATTATTATTGTGCAAATATGCACATTAGAATGAGAGCACTTTTTGCATTTGCCACTTTAACCGGCCATCCATTATCCATCCAACCGGCCATCCAGGGGGGGGGGGGGTTCCCTATGACCATCCAGGTGAGAACGTTTCAGGCGCTGGGCAGATACACCCAGGACAGGGCGCCAATCTATCACTGGACACACACTCACTCACACAGACACACTCTATATGGGGCAATTTAAAGGATTCAATTGACCTTGAGCCATGTTTTTTGGGCCCATTCTGTTTGGATGCAGAATAACCCATTGGAATTGTATTACAGTACAGAGCTACCATCCATCCATCCATTATCTTTCGCTTTATCATCTATTAGGGTCACAGGGGGTTTCCCCATGCCCATCCAGGTCCCTAGCGCTGAGAGGAGAACATGCTAACCACTAAACCACCGTGCCGCCCTAGCATTTTTTAGGGATTCCCGGTTCGAATCCCAATCTGGGTGGAGATAACATGTTCTCCCCGTGTCCGCGTGGGTTTCCTCCGGGTTCTCCGGTTTTCTTCCAAAGTCCAAACACATGGATCAAGGTCAATTGAATTCTCCAAATTGCCCCATACAGAGTGTCTGTGTGAGTGAGTGTGTGCCCAGTGATAGATTGGTGTCCTGTCCTGGGTGTATCTGCCCTGTGCCCGAAACGTTCTCCCCTGGATGGGCATGGGGAACCCCACTGCAACCCTGTGGCTTAGTGTTTAGCATGTTCTCCTCTCAGCGCTAGGTATTCCCAGTTCGAATCCCCATCTGGGTGGAGTTTCCATGTTCTCCCCGTGTTTGCGTGGGTTTCCTCTGGGTTCTCCGGTTTCCTCCCACAGTCCAAAAACATGGATCAAGTCAATTGAGTTCTCCAAATTGCCCCCTATAGAGTGTGTCTGTGTGAGTGAGTGTGTGCCCAGCGATAGATTGGCGTCCAGTCTTGGGTGTATCTGCCCAGCGCCCGAAACGTTTTCCCCTGAATGGGCATGGGGAACCCCCCCACGACCCTAATAGAGAATAAAGCTGAAGGTGATGGATGGATGAACACTGTTGCATTTTTGTAAGCATGTTTAAAGGTCAGTAAGCAGTAAAAGGAACCCCCCCCCCCGCGACCCTAATAGAGGATGAAGCGGAGGATAATGGATGGATGAATATCAGAGACAGACTTCGAAGTACGTGCCGTGGGACCACCAAAGAATCGGACTGACTGTGGTCCAGTTGGCGCCCTCTTGAGATCAATTGTATAATTGAATAATGCGTACATACTCTGCGTGAGTCCTGCGACACGCCTGAATGCTGATATTCCGTTTGTGCATCACATTTTCCCATAAAAGAACTGAATAATGGATAATGGGAGTGTGTTTTGGATGCAGCACTTCCCCAATCTATAGCAATTAAAAAAGAAATTTGTGCAGATTACTTTGGTTAGCTCAGACATCTGTGTGGATTTTATACCGCATACAAAGTAAGTATTTGAATGTTTACTCAGGGATGAAACTTTTTTTTGTGTGATCTGAACAAACATGCCAGGAAAATAATAAAAACATCAAACCAAAAGTTGGTGCCAATCAGTGAATTTCAAGATTTTATCTTTAAACACGGCGGCACGGTGGCTTAGTGGTTAGCACGTTCGCCTCTCAGCGCTAAAGATTCCCGGTTCGAATCCCCATCTGGGTGGAGTTTCCATGTTCTCCCCGTGTCTGCATGGGTTTCCTCTGGGTTCTCCGGTTTCCTCCCACAGTCCAAAAACATGGAACAAGTTAATTGAATTGAATCCCCATGCCCTGGATGGGCATGGGGAACCCCCCCCACGACCCTAATAGAGGATAAGCGGAAGATAATGAATGAATGAATGAATCTTTAAACACACAAATCCCAATCTTTTAAGGGACTTTTAAGGGTGGCTTAGTGATTAGCATGTTCACCTCTCAGACCTGGGGATCCAGGTTCGAACCCCGATTTAATGTCCTCTCCGTGTTCTAAATTGCCCCATATGTGTGACTGTGTCCAGCTATGGATTAGTACCGCCTT
>JAFMOD010000840.1:533425-581668 GCA_019802435.1 Corydoras maculifer | reverse complement strand
CGACCCTAATAGAGGATAAGCGGAAGATAATGAATGAATGAATGAATCTTTAAACACACAAATCCCAATCTTTTAAGGGACTTTTAAGGGTGGCTTAGTGATTAGCATGTTCACCTCTCAGACCTGGGGATCCAGGTTCGAACCCCGATTTAATGTCCTCTCCGTGTTCTAAATTGCCCCATATGTGTGACTGTGTCCAGCTATGGATTAGTACCGCCTTGGGTGTATTTGCCCAGCGCCTGACATGTTCTCTCCTGGATGGGCATGGGGAACCATGATTAATCAGATGATAAGATTAGGGGTGGCACGGTGGCTTAGTGGTTAGCATGTTCTCCTCATAGCTCTAGGGATTCCCGGTTCGAATCCCAATCTGGTGAAGTTTCCATGTTCTCCCCATGTCCACGTAGGTTTCCTCCGGGTTCTCCGGTTTCCTCCCACAGTCCAAAAACAAGGATTGAAGGTAAATTGGCTGCTCTAAATTGCCCCTATATGTATGAGTAAGTGAGTGAGTGTGCCCAGCTATGGATTAATGCCGTCTTGGGTGTATTTGCCCAGCGCCTAAAATATTCTCCCCTGGATGGGCATGGGGAACCATGATAATGATTATTCAGATGATAAGATTAGGGGTGGCACTGTGGCTTAGTGGTTAGCATGTTCTCCTCTCAGCACTAGGAATTCCCTGTTCGAATCCCAATCTGGGTGGAGTTTTCATGTTCTCCCGGTGTCCGTGTGGGTTTCCTCCGGGTTTTCCGGTTTCCTCCCACAGTCCAAAAACATGTATCAAGGTCAATTGAATTCTACAAATTGTCCCATATAGAGTGTGTTTGTGTGAGTGAGTGTGTGTGCAAAAGAAGTCAGGACAAGACAGTTAGCATGCCCATTCAGGGGAGAACGTTTCGGGCGCTGGCCAGATACACCCAGGACAGGACGCCAATCTATCACTGGACACACACTCACTTATACATACATACATACATACATACATACATACATACATACACACACATATGTATATGGGGCAATTTGGGGAAATCAATTGACTTGATCCATGTTTTTAAACTGTGGGAGGAAACTGGAGAACCTGGAGGAAACCCACACGGACACGGGGAGAACATGGAAACTCCACCCAGATTGGGATTCGAACCAGGAATCCCCAGTGCTGAGAAGAGAACATGCTAATCACTAAGCCAGCGTGCCGCACAGGATTTAATTTAGAACGTGTAAAGACACAATCTGGGAGTGTTCAAACAATTCATCCATTATCTTCCACTATCCTCTATTAGGGTTGCGCGCGGGGGGGGGGGGGGTTCCTCATGCCCATTCAGGGAAGAAAGTTTCGGGCGCTGGGAAGACACACCCAGGACAGGGGCAAGTCAAGTCAAGTTATTTATTTATATTTATTTACAACAGTACATTGTCACAAAACAGCTTTACAGAATGAAAAGCCTTTAAACCCCCAAAGAGCAAGCCGAAGCGACAGTGGCAAGAAAAAACTCCCTTTTATGTTGTTATTCAAGGAAGAAACCTTGTGAGGACCAAGACCCAGTGGGGGACTCATCCTCCTTGAGCGGCCGGGCAGCATCAACAATGTAGGACAGCCATGTACAGATATTAAACAAATGGAAAAACTAAAAACTGGAAAACTATATGTGAGTACACACACTCACTCACTCACTCACAGAACACACACAAACACACTCTATATGGGGCAATTTAAAGCATTCACTGTGGGAGGAACCTGGAGAACACAGAGGAAACCCACACAGACATGGGAAGAACATGGAAACTCTACCCAGATTGGGATTCAAACCTGAGAGTCGAACCTGCTAATCACCAAGCCACTGTGCTGCTTTCTAAACGTTTTCATCTACTTGAAATTACACACTGCTGTTTAGGCTTCTGCGGCATCGTTTTGTATTGCGCCATCTCTGTGTGCGTTACAATTTACAATCATCAAATGATTTTTTACGGACTCGCACAAGCAGCGTTCGAATTGAACGTCGGGTATGTGGGGTATTCATCCCACTCAGCCACCACAGTCTCACAACAGTAAGTACAACCCTAGTTTAAGGCACTTCCCATCGAACATAGATGTGCAAGGTGCTGCCAGAAACGCAGTGGGAGCCAATTAGAATCTTGTGCAAGTTTGGAAAATATCACTGAGAGATGCCAAGGGAGGGAACCTGAACAATGCGAGTGAAGTCAAGCCAGATGACATAAGCCGCTGTGGGGATAACCGTCATATGCAAATGCCAGAACTGTGCACATATTTGCACTCACTCGAACCGAGGCATGCAGAGCGAGCGAGCAGAAAGCCTCACTTCCAGCTAAGTTGAGGCTTATTTACTTCTATGCGGTTGGACCCATGGGTGTGAAAACATTACAAAAAATACACTCTGACGACCTTTGGGAACCTGCTTCTTCTTTTCCCTTGCTATCGCATCCACTGCAGCAATGGGCTGCTGACACAAACATGGTGTGACAGAGGACCCTGGAGATGAAAGGATGCTGTGTGAATTTTGCTGTGCGAGTATCTAAACTTGCCGCAAGCATCATATCCCCACATACACACAAACATAACTACACACACACACACACGAGCGCACACTGTGCCAGACCACCTGTCACTGTCTTAGCACCAGGCCTAGGGTCACAGGAAAGAGAGGGAGGGAGGGAGGAAGGGAGTGATTGGTAAGATAGAGAGATACAGCCAAAGCAAGGGAGAGAGAGAGACTGGCAGCAACTTGGATGAATAGACCATGAAAAGTTCTTTCCTTTCTCTCAGAGACACATCCTTATGTCTGATCAATCTCATTAATCCATCCATCCCGCCATTACTATCTGCTTTGCTATCCTCCAGAGCAGAGACAATGCCATCCATCATGACGGCCGTAATATCAGATCCAGGAGCACCTACATGTGTTTCTCTGAGGCCCTCTCATTTATAACTCGGTGCTTTTTCCTTCTTTCTTTTCTCATCATACAGCCTGGGATCAGAAGCTCGTAGAAATGCAGCACATTTCGGTTTCAACATCCATCCAAATAGCATTTCACTCTGTATGAACTGCCTTTAGTAGATGCGTTTCATTAATTGAAGAAACACATCTGCTAAAAACGTTCTCCCCTGCCTGAAACGTTCTCCCCTGGAGGGGCATCCCCCCCTTTGCTTTCTGTCTGTCCATCCTGAACACTGGCAACATGAACAGTCAGTACTTGCTGTTACAGCCATACTGAACAATCCCATAATTGGCTTCTCTCCTTCAGACACAGGCGATTGTGCCCATCCAAGCTAATGGCTGTGCTCGAGGGTTAGACATGGGCATCATGCCATAGTGTAGAAATGGTGTTTAAAAGTTGGTAAACTTTTAATTATTTCTGCATCAATTTCAATATAAACTTTATCTCATTTTCAAACAGGTTCAAGATGTAGATAATAAAAAGCAAATTAAATAACTATAGAACTTAATAAATAAAGAAGTCCTGTCCTGATGCACTGCATGTGATGTGAAGATCAGACTTTAATCGATTTCTGTTCATTTAATACAACGGGTCCCCACTCACACCTGATTGTCACCCTGTTGATTAAAAACACCTGACTTTAAATTCACCTTCAACAGATTACCTCGATTCAGAGGAAATGTCCAACGATTTATAAACTTTCAAGCGCACAGAGAGAAAACGAGAGAGAGAGAGAGTGAGAGAGAGACAGAGAGAGAGACAGAGAGAGATAAGCAGAGACACAGAGAAACAAAAAAGAGAGAGACAATCAGAGACAGAGAAACAGAGAAAGAGTGAGAGAGATAAAGAGAGACAGACACAGAGAGACTCAGAAACAGAGGAAGACAGTACGAGATAGAGACAGAAAGAGAGAGAGAGATAAGCAGAAGCACAGAGAGAAAAGAGAGAGACAAATAGAGACAGAGAGAGAGACAAAGAGACACACAGAGAGGCAGAAACATAGTGAGACAGTAAGAGAGAGTGATAAGCAGAGACACAAAGAGACAAAAAAGGAGAGAGACAAACAGAGACAGAGAGGCAGAAAGAGAGAGATACAGCAAGAGAGAGAGAAAGAGACAAAAAAGACAGACAAAAAAAGAGAGACAGACAAAAAGGAGACAACGGAACACAGAAAGAGATATTTTAAGAGCCAGAAAGAGAGAGAGAGAGACAAAGAGAGAGACAAAAGAGAGAGAGAGACAGTAAGAAAACGAGACAGCGAAACACGGAAATAGAGATTTTAAGAGACAGAAAGTGAGAGACAAAGAGACAAAGAAACAAAAGAGAGACAGGAAAAAAAGAGACAGCGAGAGACAGAACGAGAGAGACACAAAGAGACAAAAAAGAGAGAGAGACAGTAAGAAAAAGAGACAGTGAGAGACATACACAGAGAAACAGAGAGACAGCGAGACACAGAGAGAGACAAATAGAGAGACAAATAGAGAGACACAAGACAGACAAAGAGCATGATACCCCACACATTTCAAAAGCAAGCTTTCATTTATGTAAAGAGTGTTTAAAAGGCTGAAAACCCTTGGTATGAGAGTATTTAATAAAAAAACAGGATATTTAATAAAACACAGAGTATTTAATAAAACACACTGTAATTAATAAGCTGCCACATTCTGTTTATTAGGAAATTTAAATGAGCATTTCTTTCATTAGACTTTTTTTGTCTCGGCCAATCTGTTTTTATTTCTTTATCCTTTTTAATTTCCTTTGCTTTAACGTCCCTCGTCACAGCTGTACATTTCGGTGAAGTCAAACTGAGGTCAGATATTACAGCATTATTTTACACTCCTCAAAGACTGACAGTTACATTTAAGTTGACGGACTCAGAGATCGAGGCAATCAACATTTCAGCCCCGAAAGCATCTCTGCATGAATACTGAAATAACATTTTCCCTCAAGATATCACGAACGAACACAACCTATATCATAAAATGCTGATTTTACAGTGCGATCCCAGCAAAATATTGACACATCATCTAAGTATTAATAAAATATTAGGTTTAACTAAAGTAAACAATGTATTCGTGTTGTCAGAATTAAGTACTGACGTTAGTTAAGTATTCTCGCCTTGGAGATCCACTGACCGTCACTTTCTAGACTTGTTTTTTAGGCTCCACACATCTAATCAGCACATGTATCAGTCCACTGCGGTGTGTCAGAAAGTTTAAATTACCTGCACATAGTAAGAGTCGGTGGCACGGTGGCTTAGTGGTTAGCATGTTCTCCTCTCAGCATTAGGGATTCCCGGTTCGATCCCCATCTGAGTTTCCTTGTTCTCCCCGTGTCCGCGTGGGTTTCCTCAGGGTTTTGCGGTTTCCTCCCACAGTTCAAAAACATGGATCAAGTCAAATGAGGTCTCCAAATTGCCCCATATAGAGTGAGAGTGCGTCTGTGTGAGTGAGTGAGTGAGTGTGTGTCCAGCGATGGATTGGCGTCCTGTCCTGGGTGTATCTTCCCAGCGTCCGAAATCTCCCCTTGACGGGCATGGGAAACCCCCCGCGACCCTAATAGAGGCTAAAACGGAAGATAATGAATGGATGGATGGATAAATTTCTTAGTTTTCTGATACATGACTTGGTTTTAAATTCCTTACTTGTTATTTTTATATGGAACTGACTTCTAATGAATGCATCTTTATTGGGTTATATTTTTTTCATTCATTCATTCATTATCTCCCGCTTTATCCTCTATTAGTGTCGCGGTGGGGTTCCCCATGCCCATCCAGGGGAGAACGTCTCGGGCGCTGGGCAGATAGACCCCAGGACAGGGCGCCAATCCATCGCGGGGCACACACTCACTCACACAGACACACTCTAAATTGGGCAATTTTGAGAATTCATTTAACTTGATCCATGTTTTTGGACTGTGGGAGGAAACCGGAGAACCCGGAGGAAACCCACGCAGACACGGGGAGAACATGGAAACTCCACCCAGATGGGGATTCGAACCGGGAATCCCTAGCGCTGAGAGGCGAATGTGCTAACCACTAAGCCGCCGTGCCGCCTGGTTATATTCTTATTTATATAAATACATTTTCTTAGTATCTCTCCCCTCTTCATTTATTAAACTGGTACACATTTTTTGACACGTTTTTTCAAATTTATTTATTTATCCCTAGGAAGAGATTTCTGGGACATTTCTGGTTTGGTATGTGTCTGCTAAAAAGTCCGTTGACTTTTTTTTATTCCAACTTTCTTCCACTTTCTAAGTATAAATTAATTTAATATTTCTCCAAATATCAGGACAGACAGGCAGTTTGTTTCCTACTTTAGAGGTATTGTTGTTTTGGGGGTTTCTGTCTCCGCTGGGTTGTAACAAACACGCAGACTTCTCTATGGCTAGGGAGATCATGGTGCTGTTCGCCCGGGGTGGGTGGAGAAATACAATACGAGATTGTGTTTGTGAACAGTGTGTCATAATGCAAGGGGACAGGCCCATGGTTGAGAGGTAATGATGCAGCCGAATGTTGCCTGAGTTCATTGTGGATACTGTTTTTACCCTGTCATAAATGCACGCGCACACACACACACACACACACACACACACACACACACACACACACACACACACACACACACACATACATACATACACACACACACACACACACTCCCTTTTGGCCCCAGTGCACTTTTATTAACTTCTCTAGTGCAGCAGCCTGAAACAGATCCAACCTCACAACCCATTGCCACTGAAGCTGAACAGACAATAATATGTGTGTGTGTGTGTGTGTGTGTGTGTGTGTGTGTGTGTGTGTGCATGAGCGGACGGACAGAAAACAAAACGCCAAGAATAAGTAAAGCCAAATATCGTAACAGCACAAATGAACAAGAGTAATAAAGGAAAACCAGGCGAAAGAAAGAATAACGAAACAGAGAACAGAGTGTCGGGCCATTTTACCCGAACGAACAGAAAGTGGGAAGCTTATCTCACCAAAACAGTGCAAAAGTAAATGCACATTTTTTTTTCCTGAATAGTAGAAGGCATAAACGCGGTAGAGCATGGAGAGAGTGAGCGAAAGTGAGAGATAAGACTCCCCAGGTAAAACTCGTCCCTCTTTTTCATGTCGGCTCTCTACCTTTTTCCGCTCCCCTGTTTAGCCTGAAGCTCGAGCCTCGCTGTGCATCATTCTTTTTAGGATGATGAAGCGATGATATTGGGATGAGGGCCCCAAAGCATGACAAGTCCAGCGGGAATACGATGTGAGAGAGGACAGATATACAAGACAAGATAGGGAAACAGAAAAGGCGTCTTTACATTTGCCCACCTTATTATTCTCACCTGACCTTGTTTATGTATATAAGGTATACAGGCCTTATATCATCAGACAGAACACCTGCTCAGCCCCTCATACACAGGTTCTATACACACTGATGAGAACCATTACAATCAGGCTTATAAGTGTGAGTAATGTATTTATAGAGCGCTTTTTACAACAGTAGATGACCACGAAACAGTGTTATAAATCTTTAAAACCCCAAAGAGCAAACCAAAGCGACAGTGGCAAGAAAAAAATCCCTGTTATGTTGTTATTGTAAGGAAGAAACCTTGTGAGGACCATGAATCAGTGGGGGTCTCATCCTCTGTGAGTGGCCGGATAACATCAATATATATATATATATATATATATATATATATATATATATATATATATATATATATATATATCCCGGTTCGAATCCCAATCTGGGTGGAGTTTCCATGTTCTCCCCGTGTCCGCGTGGGTTTCCTCCGGGTTCTCTGGTTTCCTCCCACAGTCTAAAAACATGGATGAAGTCAATTGGGTTCTCCAAATTGCCCCATATAGAGTGTGTCTGTGTGAGTGAGTGTGTGTCCAGCGATAGATTGGCGCCCTGTCCTGGGTGTATCTGCCCAGCGCCCTAAACGTTCTACCCTGGATGGGCATGGGGAACCCCCCCGCGACCCTAATAGGGCTATTGATAGTGGAAGATAATGGATGGATGGATAGTATGATGTAGCAAATCAAATATATATGATCTGATATTATATGATATATATATAGTATATATTAAATTTTAAAAAGATGTTGCATGACCTTTTTAAACATCTTATAAATTCATAGTCATACTTGGATTAAAATGATTAAGAAATATAACCATGAATCATTTATTTTTTATTTATAATTGTTTATTCAATTTTAGCATTAAAGTGGCTTCAGTCTCGTCTGTTCTACTTCCTTTTACATATAACATCAGAGCCTCTGTAGAAATGCATGACACAGCTCTTTCTTGCTGTGGTTAAAACTTCCCAGCCTACATTTGTCAATGTAGAGTACTTATTGACGCACGCAGATCCTAAAAATAACACGTGAAAGCTTAACTAGGTCATTTGTTCATTAATGCTGTGTCAGAAATCAATAGCCCGTTACTAACCCCAAATCAATCCCAGTGGAACCATCAGTGGAACCAATAACAAAAAAAACAGTCACAGTCAAATACATGGATTTGCATTTTCATCATTTTAATAAGAAAGAAAAAAGATTAATGGGCTGAGAATTTACAGCTGTGAATTTTAATTGCACATTACACAATGTGTTGGGGAAAATAATGAGCAAACACTTAATTACGCAAATAATGCAATTTACAGCAAGATTAATACCCTCATCAACATCATTCTACTTTTCATTACTTATGTGAGTGGTTCTTAGGACTCCACTTCAAGTACAAATTTTTTTAGATTAAATCTATTCTATTAAATATACCTGGCGGTTGGCACGGTGGCTTAGTGGTTAGCATGTTCTCCTCTCAGCGCTAGGGATCTCTAGTTCGAATCCTAATCTGGGTGGAGTTTCCATGTTCTCCCTGTGTCCGCGTGGGTTTCCTCCCACAGTCCAAAAACATGGATCAAGTTCAATTGAGTTCTCCAAATTGCCCCATTTAGCGTGTGTCTGTGTGAGTGAGTGTGTGCCCAGCGATAGATTGGCGTCCTGTCCTGGGTGTATCTGCCCAGCGCCCGAAACGTTCTCCCCTGGATGGGTATGGAGAACCCCATAGAGCAGAGGGCAGCACGGTGGCTTAATGGTTAGCACGTTCTCCTCTCAGCACTAGGGATTTCGGTTCGAATCCTAATCTGGGTGGAGTTTCTATCTTCTCCCCGTGTCCGCGTGGGTTTCCTCCGGGTTCTCCGGTGTCCACCCACAGTCCAAAAACATGGATCAAGGTCAATTGAATTCTCCAAATTGCCCCATATAGAGTGTGTCTGTGTGAGTGAGTGTGTGTCCAGCGATAGATAGGTGCCCTGTCCAGGGTGTATCTGCCCAGCACCCAAAATGTTCTCCCTAGGATGGGCATGGGGAACCCCCCATGACACTAATAGAGGATAAAACGGAAGATAATGGATGGATGGAAATACACCTGCCCCAGAAATAGATAGGCGCCCTGTCCTGGGTGTATTTGCCCATTTTCCCCTGTGACCCTAGTACAGGATAAAGTGGAAGACAATGGATGGATGAATTAAACATACCTGTTTAATTAAAAAATTTACCAAATTATGCCTTAGTCGTCAATTTATGTTATTCATTAGACAATAGTAAATGTTCTGAGCAGATCAAAATGGCCAGCTTTTACAGTACAATGCATGCTGAGACCAATCACTGCAACGTCGTTAGTCAAATCAGTCTGTAATCGAAGGGTTAGAAGGAGATACAATGTGGGAATCAGTATATCTAGATTTTTAAGAGTGGAATCAAAAAATCCAGGCTTCTTGTCGAAGTCTATCATCTCACGGCTGGTATCCTGGGTAACGATGGAGACATCTCTATACGCCTATGGATCTGGGTGAGATTGGGCGCTGTGATTTTCTGACTCTCATAGATTGGAAATAATCTCCCAGACACATACACACACAGACACACACACACACACATGCACACACATTGGACCCTGAGATTAAATGAAAATCTATTGTGTCTCTACAAGTAGGTTCTCTCCTCCTTTCTTTTCTCCTTTCTTGCTCTCTGCTAAGCCTTAAATAAGCCATCCAAAGTAAAACACCGAACGAAGCTGGAGTGGATCCAAAGACACTTTGTTCCTCCTCACAATGAGTGTTTATGCAAGTGGGTTATTTGTGCACCGACAGTCACGGCAGTCGTTAAACACTTAACTCTAAATTCTTCATGAACGGCGTTTTTCCTTTTTCTAGCTTCAGCCAGGATGCTCTAATAAACACCTGGCCCAAAACATTTTAATTAGTCACAGTTATTAATAACATCTTGATCCAGCTGTCACGTTCGCTCTAAGGTCCGGTAAGTGTCGCGATAACCACATGGAAACGGGCAGCAAGTTCCAGAAACGAGAGATTTATTAGAAAACCAGTAATTAAACAAAAGCGTCACTAACTGAACGGACCTGGACCATGGTTGAAGTTCTCTCGCAGATGAGAGAGAGCGGGGCTGGCTTAAAGGACAAAATGCTTAGGGTCACATGACTAAGGGTAATTAACCAAGCCGCGAAATGAATGAAGACAAACCGAAACGAGGAAAACGGAACTCAAAGTGAAACCCAAAACAAACCCAAAACCAAACGCTGTCCTGACAATCGGATGCCGAGGACCCTGACACTATCATATAAAGTCATCTGTATTTCGTCCACCCCCCCTGAAGTCCCGGAAGAGGGTCAAATGAGGGTCAAAAGGCGTGCTTGAGATTGAGAATACCACCAAAATGAAGCCAAATACAGTCACATGATACAACACCACAAAGTGCGATGGAACAAATTAGGCAGGAACACAGAGATGGCCAGTCTAATTATAGGATGTTAGTTAGAATCTGGTGGCATGGTGGCTGAGTGTTTAGCATGTTCTTCTCTCAGCACTAGGTATTCCTGGTTCGAATCCCAATCTGGGTGGAGTTTCCATGTTCTCCCCGTGTCCGTGTGGGTTTTCTCCGGGTTCTCCAGTTTCCTCCCACGGTCCAAAAAACATGGTCAACTGAATTTTTCAAATTGCCCCATATAGAGTATGTTTGTGTGAGTGAGTGTGTGTCCAGTGATAGATTGGCGTCCTGTCCTGGGTGTATCTGCCCAGCGCCCGAAATGTTCTCCCCTGGATGGGCATGGGGAACCTCCCCGCGACCCTAATAGAGGATAAAGTGGAAGATAATGGATGGATCCTTCAGGTCATTCGACCTGTCTCTGGGTTCCAAAGGTTGAAAAGTCAAATGACCCCTCTCTGGGACTTTTTTAAACGTAATTGCTGTTGTTCTGGCGGTTTGATGTGACACCCCTGCAACAGAAAACCTTCTGTCTGATAGTTGAAAAATCACATATCAGTCGGTGCAGCTATTTAATATTCTATTAAAAATGTCATTATAAAAGGACTGAGGCATCATTAGCTGTTGGCATCATACTACATTAATCTGATGTCAAAAATTAATGTACCCCGAATAGTTTCTCTCTTGGTTATCACTGATCCCACTCACAAGTTCAATTAAGGCTTTTGGTGACCTACATTTGTAGAGAATATTTAATTGGCATGAACAGTTGAGGCTTAGTGGTAAGGCATTGAACTATGGACCAGATGGTTAAAGCTCCTGCACTGCCAATTGGTCATCGCGGGACCTAATAGCTACGACCTTAACTAAAAAAATAAAAGTCTTCAAAAGATTCATTATTTCACAGAATGCTCGTATTATTTCACATGACCCGAGGCATTTTTTAGGTGTCATGGTGGTGCAGTGGCTGCATGGTGGTGCAGAGGTTCTAATGTTCTACCCATGTCTGCATTGGTTTCCTTGAAATTGGAGCAGGGCAGCATGGTGGCTTAGTGTTTAGCATGGAATTACCTAGGGATTCCCGCTTCAAATCCAAATCTGGGTGGAGTTTCTACGTCTCTCCCCATGTCCGGGTGGGTCTCCTCCGGGTTCTCCTCCCACAGTCCAAAAACATGGCTCACTTGAATTCTCCAAATTGCCCCATATAGAGTGTGTTTGTGTGAGTGACTGAGTGCCCAGTTATAGATTGCAGCCTGTCCTGGGTCTATCTGCCCAGCGCCCGAAACGTTCTCCCCTGGATGGGCATGGGGAACCACCCCACGACCCTAGTAGAGGATAAAGTGGAAGTTAACGAATGGATGGATGGCAATTAATTTTCATTTCTCTCCTGCGATGGACAATACAATGAGTTTCCCTATCTGCCAACCGTCAGGGAGTGGTAGCTCAGTGGTTAGGGCGTTGGGCTATCAATCTGAAGGTTGGCGGTTCAAATCCCAGGTCCACTGAAGTTACCAATGTGGGTCCTTGAGCAAGACCCTTAACCCTCATTGCTCCAGGGATGTTGTGATGAACCCTGTGCTCACCTTGGAAGTCGCTTTGGATAAAAGCGTCTGCTAAATAAAAAAATTAAAAAAATTAACAAATGTCACTGGGATAGGCTCTGGTGCCACGGCAACACGTAATAAGAGATGTGGAAAATGCATGAACGAAAATGTGACCGTGTCTACACATTGCAGTAGATTTCCATAATTAAAAGGTCTGTAAACAACATCGTGAGTAAAGCATCAGTTTATCAAAATTTAAATAATTTACACACGCAAATGAATATTTTATTTATCTGTTTGTGGTGAAGAAGCAGCCAAATCGGATGAAGACTCAAATAGTGTTATAAAGCATTATAAATCCATCCATTATCGTCCGCTTTATCCTCTACTAGGGTGGCGGGGGGGTTCCCCATGCCCATCCAGGGGAGAACGTTTCGGGCGCTGGGCAGATACACCCAGGACGGGACACCAATCTATCACTGGGCACACACTCACTCACACAAACACACTCTATATGGGGCAAATTGGAGAACTCAATAGAACTTGATCCATGTTTTTGGACTGTGGGAGGAAACAGGAGAACCCGGAGGAAACCCACGCAGACACGTGGAGAACATGGAAACTCCACCCAGATGGGGATTCGACCCGGGAATCCCTAGTGCTGAGAGGAGAACATGCTAACCACTAAGCCACCGTGCCGCCCTGCATGTTTTTTTTGTATTGTATTATAATTTATTTTATTTATTGTATAATAACATGGCTGTGGTAGCTCAGTGGTCAGGTGTTGGGTTATCAATCTGAAGGTTGGGGGTTCAAATCCCAGGTTTACTGAAGTTACCAATGTGGGTCCTTGAGCAAGACCCTTAACCCTCATTGCTCCAGGGATTCTGAATAAACCCTGTGTTCTGACCCTGAATTATTTGGGATATTTATAAGTCACTTTACATTTGGTCATATCGCAGATGCTTGTATTTAAATGTAATGATTAAAAATCGTAGTAATTGTACAGTATAATTGTGATTATTAGACAATAATCGTAATATCAAAATCTGTAATCGCTCCGGCTTAGTGGTTAGCACGTTCTCCTCTCAGCGCTAGGGATTCCCGGTTCGAATCCCCATCTGGGTGGAGTTTCCATGTTCTCCCCGTGTCTGCGTGGGTTTCTTCCGGGTTCTCCGGTTTCCTCCCACAGTCAAAATACATGGATCAAGTCAATTGAGTTCTCCAAATTGCCCCATATAGAGTGTGTCTGTGTGAGTGAGTGTGTGCCCAGCGATAGATTGCGTCCTGTCCTGGGTGTATCTGCCCAGCGCCCGAAACGTTCTCCCCTGGATGGGCATGGGGAACCCCCCCCGCGACCCCAATATAGGATAAAACGGAAGATAATGAATGAATGAAATGTAATCGTCCCATCCCTCGTCTCCAGCCTCACCACACATTAAATGCATTCATTCGGATTTATTCATTCATTCATTATCTCCCGCTTTGTCCTCTATTAGGGTCGCGGTGGGGTTCCCCATGCCCATCCAGGGGAGAACGTTTTGGGCGCTGGGCAGATACACCCAGGACAGGGCGCCAATCCATCGCTGGGCACACACTCACTCACACACACACTCTTTATGGGGCAATTTGGAGAACTCAATTGACTTGATCCATGTTTTTGGACTGTGGGAGGAAACCGGAGAACCCGGAGGAAACCCACGCGGACACGGGGAGAACATGGAAACTCCACCCAGATGGGGATTCGAACCGGGAATTCCTAGCGCTGAGAGGCGAATGTGCTAACCACTAAGCCACCGTGCCGCCTCATTCGGATTCATAGAACGTATAACCGTAATGACATCCAGATAAAGCATTTATAGAAGATTTACACTTAAACCTAATTAAGTTTCAGCCTGGTAGTTATAAAGACATACAAGCGATTACTCTTCAATCTCAGAACTGCTACAGTGTGGTAGGCTAGTTGGAAATGTAGAAGCAAGCTTTTAAAGCATACTCTATGCTTTATTTATAAACCTCACATCTGCTTTTCAGGCAAGATTAGGCTTTGAGAAATGACAGCGGGATTACATTTGAATAAGGTGAGCGAGTGAGCCATGGAGATGAATGAGATGCAATAGGATAAGCCAGGGTGCAGAAGAGTTCAGACTGCTGGAGGAGGCAAAATGAGGGAGAAATCTAAATCAGGTGAAGACAAAGCCATGCTGTAACATCATTTTAATGAGGCAACTGTACATTTACAGCAGCCGTGCGATCATTAACACTCCTACTGTACCATCCTATCTAGGTCATTAGAAAGTAACCATGGAGCCAAGTACGGGGAAAGGAAGAAAGCAACTTTGCATGACCCCTCCTCCGTTTGCTATCAAAGGGAGCCCATTATAAAGAAGCACTATTATTAAAGAATAATCATACAGATACAGTTTATTAAAGTGGTACACCGAACCAAACATAGGCACTACTTTGGAATACAAATGTATATCGTCAGCATTATAATATGTATTGCCTTTTGAGATGTTGGGCAAGATATTACTTTGGTATTATTTAATATTTGATGTTATTTTTATGTAAGAAATATCTATGCGGAGCTGGTAAGTTATTACAGTTGAACTGGTGTTCCTATTAAACAGCAATGGACATGTTTTCACAAAATAATAGCAACTTTTACAGAGAAATACACTCAAATTCCATATATTTACTCAAAATTTCTTTTTTTTTACTCAAAAAAAGACTTTACTTTATGTTTTAATGCCCAGAAACCATGCATTTACTTATTTATTAGCAAAATAAAGCACATATAGGTAACATATATGTTTACCTAAATCTGGTATTTATAATGCATTATTAACACATTTATAAAACTTTATAAAGCATTGTAAATAATACTTTGCCAAAAGCCTTTGTTAATGTCTATCAATGTACACAACCACACCCACGAAGTGTTATATGAATATGCCATAAGGCTTTATAACAGAAAGTGGCATAATGCATTATAAATGATAGATTTTAACTGATCCTTAACTTATTATAGACACCAGCGACATAAAGCATCATAACATTCGTATGTGTTAAACAACACTTTCCTGACAAATGGCTTTACAAGCTTATAAGCTCTCTGTACAGGCATAAAGTAGTGTTGACATTACCTACCACTTTGAAAGCGACTGCATACTTAGAGACTTACATACATAGAGACTTATAAAAGCTTATAAATGTTCTTTACAGACTTTGACTATGTCTAAACATCCAAAGAAATAAGTTCATATTATAATGCATTATGTCATTTTGTGTTATAAAGCCTTATGTCTAATTGTTATAAGAGCTTATGACTATGATCATGAACGTCTATGTATATTAACAGAGGCTTATGGAAAATGTTTTAAAGCATTAGGAAAACTTTATAAATGCACTTATAATGTATTATGAATACCGGATTCATAGAAAGTGTTATCCACATATTATATTATGTATTTAATTTAGCAAAAACTTTCCTATAGTCGTAAAATAAAAAAAAAACATAATGTAAACAGATTTACATACACTCATTTACTCGTTAATAAAAATCTATAATTAAAATAATACTATTTCTTTCCTAAAAGGAATCATAAGCCATAAATATAGCTCTAGTCGCTGACAAAGCATAATTTGTTTTACTATTATAATGTATTAATCAAAATAAAGTCATCACTTTTTATTAATCGTCAACAACATAAAATATTAGTCACACACTGTGGATACTAATATTATTGTAATATTGTAATAAGTCTGCACGTGTACATTTAGACCTGTTTTGTGTTTGAAATGTGTTAAAAAAATTATTGTCCAAAACGTGCGTAACAAAACCAATCCGTGGTCACAGTGTGCTGTTCACGGGTTTACCTCCTGTTCATCCTGATCACTCTGTGATTTCCAGAATAAGATCGTCGCCTTCCAGAGTGGTGTCAGCCTTGACGTAGACTTTAGCTACGGTTCCAGAGAGCGGGGAGTTCACCACCGTTTCCATTTTCATGGCACTGAGTACACACAGCGGCTGCCCCTTCTCGACCTTCTGGCCCGACTTGACCTTCACCTCCACGACCTTGCCTGGCATGGGGGCGCCCACCTGACCCTTCACGTCCTTCAGAGCCTTTGGATGGAAATGCATCTCCTGTTGGGGAGATATGACTCGATTAGGATAAAGTAAAGTGATTTATTTTGCCTACAGTGTTTACACTCAGAGGAATTGCTTGGTGAGCATTTGGGGTTAGGTGCCTTGCCCAAGGGCACCTCAGACATGGTACTTGGTGGGACTGGGAATCGAACTGGAGGTTGGTTCCTTAACCACAAGCCCATGATTGCCCCCTTGGATTAGATCACAGTCTGTAACTTGGTAAATGTTCAGCCTCTATCCATCCATTATCTTCCGTTTTGTCCTCTATTTGGGTCGTGGGGGGGTTTCCCATGCCCATCCAGAGGAGAACGTTTTGGGGGCTGGGCAGATACACACACTACAGGGTGCCAATCCATCACTGGACACACACTCACTCACACAAACACACTCTATATGGGGCAATTTGAAAAATTCAATTGACCTGGATCCATGTTTTTGGACTGTGGGAGGAAACCGGAGAACCCGGAGGAAACGCAAGCGGACACAGGGAGAACATGGAAACTCCACCCTGATTGGGATTCGAACCGGGAATCCCTAACGCTGAGAGGAGAACATGCTAACCACTAAGCCACCTGCCGCCATGTTCAGCCTCTAAACATTTCAAATATAGAAATTAGAAATGGTTGATGTGTCTAAAAATAAATGAGATCAATCTTCAGTAACAAACTTGAACTTTTAATAGAAAGATCCTTGGTGTAACAAGGCAAAAACCAATCAATCAAACCAGCAGCCATTAGTCACACCTCCAAATGCTTCAGAAGACTGGAAGATGGTGTTTATCTTTAAACTAAGCACACCAATTCTCTGGAGTAAAGAGGAAATGTGAGGATAATAAATCTGTTAATAAACAGAGACACTAATTAGAGCAAGAAACCAGATGGCTGATATGCCATTAGATTATCAAATACCCCCAACATTCTCCAAACCTGTTAAATACAGAACTCCCTGTCTTTCAGAATGTCTTTTAAATCTGGAAATTCACTCCAATTTCTCATTAAAACTACTTGTCCACTTACAGCAATGGGGATTCCAATCTGGGTGGAGTTTCCATGTTCTCCCCGTGTCCGTGTGGGTATCCTCCAGGTTCTCCAGTTTCCTCCCACAGTCCAAAAACATGGATCAAGTCAATGGAATTCTTCAAATTGCCCCATATAGAGTGTGTCAGTGTGAGTGATAAAGTGCTCAGTAATAGATTGGCGTCCTGTCCTGGGTGTATCTGCTCAGCACCCGAAACGTTCTCCCCTGGATGGGCATAGGGAACCCCCCCCCCGACCCTAGTGGAGGATAAAGCCGAAGATAATGGATGGATGAAAATTTAGTCTTTAACTTATAAATTATTCTGCAAAATTATAAGGACAATACAGTAGTGCATATTTATCCTCTTAATTTTACATGAATCTGTGTGTGTGTGTGTGTGTGTGTGTGTGTGTGTGTGTGTGTCTGCATCAAAACAATACAGAGCCATGATATTTTATAACAGGCGGCATGGCGGCTTAGTGGTTAGCATGTTCTCCTCTCAGCTCTAGGGATTCCCAGTTCGAATCCCAATCTGAGTGGAGTTTCCATGTTCTCTCCGTGTCCTTGTGGGCTTCCTCAGGGTTCTCCGGTTTCCTCCCACAGTCCAAAAACATGGACAAGGTCAATTGAGTTCTCCAAATTGCCCCATATAGAGTGTGTCTGTGTGAGTGAGTGTGTGTCCAGCGATAGATTGGCATCCTGTCCTGGTGTATCTGCCCAGCGCCCGAAACGTTCTCCCCTCGATGGGCATGGGGAACCCCACCGCGACCCTAATAGAGGATAAAGCGTAAAGATAATGAATGGATGGATATTTTATAAAACAGTAAATACCTTCATAGCCACCATGTCTTTAACCAGGACAGAGCGGAGCTGACCGTTAAGCTCAAAGAAGACCTCCCTCTGGCCAGCTTTGTTCAAATCCCCTAAAGCAAGAGCTTTGATGTGCAGCGTCTTTCCTCTCTCCAGCTCCACCTAATTATGAACAATAACATCACAATTAAATACATTTACATCATCAGACAAAGGGGACATCCTTACCATTTGGTGAGATTAGACATAAAGATGTCCTGTTAGTAGACGTCTTCCGAGCTGAGTCAGAACTCAGGGGAGCTGGAGAGTCATGTGACTCTCGACGGTAAAGTGGCACAACTATTTTAGGGCATGTGCTCATGTGCACGCGGCAGTGACAATTTAATATAGGCCATGCTAATCTATGTTAATCTTCTGCAGCTCGCATCTCGGCTAGTTATCCTCTGAAGGACGCCCGAGTGATCAGACTGCCGAAAAAGTTCAGTCCTAATGAAAAGTAGACAGGATTATGCAGACTTTCTCAGATGAACACAGACTATAGTATGCATCCTTTGTGAGCGAGGAGTTGTTTTCTCTCCCCCGGATCAGATGGAGGTAATGCCGGCTTCATGGAGCATTCCGCATCCACCTGAGTGAAACATTTTTGACGGAAAGCCGGCAGAACGGTGAATTTGAAAAGTTTTACCCCTTTTTTCCTGGATAAATCTCACTCACGGCCAAAAACACCGGCACACCTGCCCTTTATTCAGAATGTGCAACGTGCAATACGCAATATGTATTTATGTAAATGAGTTCAATTTAAAGCCATATGACAAACCTTCATCATCCATCCATTATCTTCCGCTTTATCCTATTTTAGGGTCCCGGGGGGTTCCCCATGCCCATCCAGGGGAGAACGGGCGCTGGGCAGATACACTCAGGACAGGACGCCAATCTATCACTGGACACACACTTACTCACTCAAACACACTCTAAATGGGGCAATTTGAAGAACTCAGTTGACCTTGATCCATGTTTTTGGACTGTGGGAGAAAACCGGAGAACCCGGAGGAAACCCACACAGACATGGGGAGAACATGGAAACTCTACCCAGATGAGGATTCGAACCGGGAATCCATAGCGCTGAGAGGCGAATGTGCTAACCACTAAGCCACCGTGCCACCCTCTAATAATAATAATAATAATAATAATAATAATAATATGGCTTAGTGGTTAGCACGTTCTCCTTTCAGCGATAGTGAGTGTGTGCCCAGTGATAGATTGGCATCCTGTCCTTGGTGTATCTGCCCTGCACCCGAGACTTTCTTCCCTGGATGGGCATGGGGAACCCACCCGCAACCCTAGTAGAGGATAAAGTGGAAGATAATGGATGGATGGATAATAATAATCATAATAATATTATTATTATGGTTATTATTATAAGAAGAAGAAGAGAAAGAAAAAAAGACAAGATTTTTCCCCAGATAGAGGCATTACTTCAAGATTAAGTATAATTTATGGCATGTACACAAAGCCAGCCAAAAATGTATGAGGAGAGAGAAAGGAAGGAAGAGAGAAAGGAAGATAATACAAATAAATTACCTGAAATTCCTCAGCGATTTTGGGTCCATCGAGAAAGAGGGGCGTGCTCAAGCAGTCCACGGGGCCGAAATTAGCTGTAAACTCCTTAAACTCCTGAAAAACTTTGGGGTACATGGCGGCTGACATGACATCTTCTGGCGAGATGTCCTTCCCATGCGCCGCACGTAGTTCCGACTCTAATGTTTTGAAATCCAAGGGTGGCAGTGTGGCCCCGGGACGACCCTCTATACGAGGCAGTGACTTCAGCACCTATAGGTTTCGAATGATTCAAGACCGAAGGTGAAACATCAACGTGGCTTCAACTGAAAATCCTTTTTTCTTCCTTCATTTTCTAATCCGCTTATTCTGATCAGAGTTGAGGGATGGCTGGAGCCTATCCCGGTGCTCTGAAGCCAAAAGGCACATAGGGAAATACGCTAACACTTTCTAAGAATCCAGTATTCATAATGCATTAATAGTGCATTTAGAAAGTATTCGTAACGCATTATAAGTACCTTCATAATGCTTTATAACCTTTGTCATAAGCCATAAGCCTATGCTATTATAAGAATCTGTTCATAATCACAGTCAGAAAGTGTTATACACTTAAAATATAAAATTAATAATTCATTAGGTGCCAATCTATTGCCAGGCACACTCACTCACACAAACACACTCTATATGGGGCAATTTGGAGCATACAGTTGACCTTGATCCAATTGAGTTATCCAAATTGCCCCATATACAAAAATAAACCTTGAACCATGTTTTTGGACTGTGGGAGGACGTTTCAAGTGCTGGGCAGATACACCCAGGACAGGACACCAATCTATCACTGGACATACATTCACTCACACATACACACTCTATATGAGGCAATTTGGAGAATACAGTTGACCTTGATCCAATTGAGTTATCCAAATTGCCCCATATAGAATGTGTCTGTGTGAGTGAGTGTGCCCAGTGATAGATTGGTGCCCTGTCCTGGGTGTATCTTCCCAGCGCCCGTAACAAAAATAAACCTTGAACCATGTTTTTGGACTGTGGGAGGACGTTTCGGGTGCTGGGAAGATACACCCAGGACAGGACACCAATCTATCACTGGACACTCACTCACACATACACACTCTACACGGGGCAATTTGGAGAATTCAATTGACTTGATCCATGTTTTTGGACTGTGGGAGGAAACCGGAGAACCCTGAGGAAACCCACGCGGACACGGGGATAACATGGAAACTTCACCCAGATTGGGATTCAAACTCAGCAGTGAGAGGAGAACATGCTAACCACTAAGCCCCCCCCGGGACCCTAGTAGAGGATAAAGTGGAAGATAATGGACGGATGGATAATTGTGTTTAATTGTGTTACTCCTAATAATGATTGGAAAGACAAAGCCTTAGGGTGACCAAGTGTTTGTAGCTTTAAACTCTCAGGTAATGTTAGAAGGTGATTAACGTGTTAAATGAGTTGCGAGAGAAAATTAAATACGGTGACACGGTGGCAAATGGAGAAATCGTCAGAACCTTGTGGGACTCCAGTGAGGTGGAGAAGCAATTGATTTTGTGTTAAGTAAAAGGAAAAGCAGCTGTTTTCATCAATTAAGGCTGGCACGACGATAATAGACACAATGGCGTTGCTGTTTTTTCGGTTTTGTTGCCTCAGATAGAAAAAAAAAAAACATTTAGGCTTCCAATTAGTCATTAAGAAAATTGGGATGTGACTAATCTGGAACACGACAAACCGACAGAAAAGAAAGAAATAAAGTAAAACAAATGGCTAATGTGATACTCTGGCTATTTAAGTGTTCTTGCATTAAGCCAATTACAAATTACCAAATGTTTATAACGACTTTAATGGCTTGCTAGCTGGCGTACGTTCTGTCAGCCCACTGTTGTGCAGTTTTTGTGAATTGTGACGTTGGACTTTAATTAAACATGAACACTTTCTATGATAAGTATACTTATTAATCCTTATAAGATTTGTCATAAGTCTCTGTTAAGGAACATCCATCCATCCATTATCTTCCACTTTATCCTCTATCAGGGTCGCGCGCGCGGGGGGGGGGGGGGGTTCCCCATGTCCATCCAGGGGAGAACATCTTGGGTGCTGGGCAGATACACCCAGGACAGGACACCAATCTATCACTGGGCACAACCTTATATGATTATAAGGCTTTAATAGTGATATATATAGCTATTATAATAGCTATATATTAATCAATATAATAGTGTTATATTGTTATAACAATTTATAATTGTGATATTTATGTATATAACAGAAGCAGCATGGTGGCTAAGTGGTTAGCACGTTCGCCTCTCAGCACTAGGGATTCCCGGTTCGAATCCCCATCTGGGTGGAGTCTCTATGTTCTCCCCGTGTCCACGTGGGTTTCCTCTGGGTTCTCCGGTTTCCTCCCACAGTCCAAAAACATGGATCAAGTCAACTGAGTTCTCCAAATTGCCCCATTTTCAGTGTGTCTGTGTGAGTGAGTGTGTGCTCAGCGATGGATTGGCGCCCTGTTCTGGGTGTATCTGCCCAGCGCCTGAAACGTTCTCCCCTGGATGGGCATGGGGAACCCCCCACGACCCCTCCCGCAACCCTAATATAGGATAAAGCGGCAGATAATAGAGTGGAGTGTGGAGAATGCCGGATTCATAGAAGTAAAATGATGTTGTAGATTGATCAGCGCAGAAACGCTTACTGATTAGGGTCTATATATCATGACAGGCCAATAACATCACATCTGGCTTTTAATAACCGGAGACATTAGGAACAGAGCTGAGAGCATTTGGGCACGAGCAGACCGCTGCATGTTTAATGAGGTGTGCCACAGGTTTCCTGCTTTCCACGGTTTGATTAAACCATGTCCTGATTGCTGGTGCTCTATTGTTTATGAGCATGAAGCGTTCTGTTGAGGTGATCAATAGCACTTTTGTTCTTCGTAGCTGTGGGACACGTTTCTCCTCCACTGTCATCTAAGTGCATATTTGGACAAACAGCAAGCCACCAAACTCCCACTAAACTGCACTTCCTTTTAAGCTCAAACTCTTTCTTCCTCCATCCCAAAAGACTGAGTATTCATTTTGCTTCACTCACGTCCCCTTTCATATTCAGTCCTTTACTTGGGAGTGATGGCAAGACAGACGGTAGTGGATACTCATGGGAAGCAGCCCGGCCATAAAACATTGGATGCATTCCACCTGATGCAACATACTTTGTAGGCCAGACACATACCTTCCTGCACTATTATCACATCAATGCTTGAGTAACTGCCATCACCGGGGCTTTATTTCCTCCAATTTATAGGCATCAATTTAAACAGGACAGAAAAGAGGACGATCCTTTCCCATCCGATTGCTGTTAAGTCATAAAGGATGTGGGTGTATGGGAAAGACAACACGCACACACACACACACACACATACACCAACATGTCTGGCACAATGACTATGCCACTAATGGACATTATGTCCAATGGGATGTGAAGAGCATCATTCACACGTCGGAGCTCTCACTCCAAACAATAGATTGAAGCAGGAGGTACCTATAAAGCTGTCTGTCTGTTGCCTAAACCCAGGAAATGACTTCAAGCGCTGGGTTAACTTAAAAGGAATGAACCCCCTGAATGCCATTTAATAGTTTAGAAGCATTTTGAGGTCAGACTGCAGAGTTTCTACGGTTTTATTTATATAAGCGAATCTTATAGGATAGCCCTGATATGGGGCAAATAGGCAGTTTTGTGTCAAGTATTGTTCTATTATTAATATCATATCCATCCATCCATTCATTATCTTCCGCCTTATCCTCGATTAGGGTCGCGGGGGTTCCCCATGCCCATCCAGGGGAGGACGTTTCGAACGCCAATCTATCACTGGACACATACCCACTCATACAGACACACTCTATATGGGGCAATTTGGGGAATTCTATTGACCTTGATCATGTTTTTGGACTGTGGGAGAAAACCAGAGAACCTGGAGGAAACCCATGCAGACACGGGGAGAACATTGAAACTCCACCCAGATTGGGATTGGAACCAGGACTCCCTAGTGCTGAGAACATGCGGAGAACACTAAGCCACAGTGCTGCCCACAAAGTATTGTTTTGTAAACTTCCATCTGTCCATCCATTATCTTCTGCTTTATCTTCTACTAGGGTCGCAGGGGGGGGTTCTCCATGCCCATCCAATGGAGAACGGCGCTGGGCAGATACACCCAGGACAGGACGCCAATCAATCACTGGGCACACACTCACACACACAGACACACTCTATATGGGGCAATTTGGAGCATTCAATTGACCTTGATCCATGTTTTTGGACTGTGGGAGGAAACCAGAGAACCTGAAGGAAACCCCCGTGGACACGGGGAGAACATGGAAACTCCACCCAGATTGGAACCAGGAATCCCCAGTGCTGAGAGGAGAACATGCGGAGAACACTAAGCCACAATGCTGCCCGCAAAGTATTGTTTTGTAAACTTCCATCCATCCATTATCTTTTCTTTATCCTCTACTGGGGTCGTGGGGGGGTTCCCCATGCCCATCCAGGGGAGAACGTTTCGGGCGCTGGGCAGATACACCCAGGACAGGACACCAATCTATCACTGGACACACACTCACTCACACAGACATACACACTCTAAATGGGGCAATTTGGAGCATTCTATTGACCTTGATCATGTTTTTGGACTGTGGGAGGAAACCGAAGAACCTGGAGGAAACCCACACGGACACGGGGGAGGAACATGGAAACTCCACCCAGATTGAGATTTGAATCAGGAATCCCCAGTGCTGAAAGGAGAACATGCAAACCACTAAGCCACCGTGGCACCAAATCAGACATTTAAAAAAGGCATGATTGTCAAAATAGATGTCGATTTTAGCATTTATTTTGTAATTAACCCAACGATCTTATATTAATATCCCCGGCATGTAACACTTTTTAAATCATAGCGACACTGGCTTTACCTCCTGTACTCGTCTGTTTGAGGTCTGTAAACCTGTGATATCATGTTTAACGGCTTAAAATGTGAAGTCGCCTGATTATACAAAGACAAGATGTTAATTAACACCTTTACAGTTGGCCAAAAGGCAGCCTCACTAAATTAAATATTTTAATATTAATAAATTTGATATCCAGCGATGGATTGGCGCCCTGTCCTAGGTGTATCTGCCCAGCGCCCGAGATGTTCTCCCCTGTATGGGCATGGGGAACCCCACCGCGACCCTAATAGAGGATAAAGCGGGAGATAATGAATGAATGAATGAACTTTGATATCAAAAGGTCAGTGAAATTTAGTCTCAGAATAAAAAAAACATTTTTTATAAATTATTTTTTATTTTTTATTTAGCTATCCTTGACCTTGGTTTTGTATTTATTTGCAAAATAATTGACTGCATGTTATTTCATGACTCCTCAGTCACACTGCTGGAGCTGATGGTGTCAATGTGAGACACTTTAATATTATCAAAACCCTGAACTGACACTGAAACATTATCCTAACACATCCAGACCATAATAAGCAGTCTAGGAGTGTTTGCAAAAGGTGATTTTTTTTTTCAAGTGAAATATACATTGAATTAATAAAAGGGAGAAAGCAGGGCAACTTTGATTCAATTCAAATGTAGGAAATGAAGCAGACAGTCTGTGTATTAAGCTGCAGGCGTCGTAAACTGACATGAATGCTGATAAACTGACCCGATAGAAGGTTCTTCGAGTTTCAGAAAATGCATATTTGAAAGGCTGGATTATATTAGTGTATTAATCCACTGCAAGAAAAAAAAAACTTTAAAAAGTATAATCTTGTTTTTGACCTGAATAGATTTTAAGTTAAATAAATATAGATTTAAAAAAAATTAAATAAAAAAGTTTTAGAAACTTTTTTTTGTTTAAAGTAATCTTAACAGGATAAATGAAATTTGACTTGTTTCATGTGCATTTTATCTTGATTTGTGTTTATTTTTCTCACACACACACACACACACACACACACACACACACACACATATATATATATATATATATCAATTAACTTGATCCATGTTTTTGGACTGTGGGGGGAAACCGGAGAACCCGGAGGAAACCCATGCAGACACGGGAAGTACATGGAAACTCCACCCAAATGGGGATTCAAACCGGGAATCCCTAGCGCTAAAAGGCGAACGTGCTAACCACTAAGCCACCGTGCCGCCCCATTTTATTATATATGATATATTAAATATAAGGGTGGCACGGTGGCTTAGTGGTTGGCATGTTCTCCTGTCAGCTCTAGGGATTCCCGGTTCAAATCCAATTCTGGGTGGCGTTTCCATGTTCTCCCCGTGTCCACGTGGGTTTCCTCCGGGTTCTCCGGTTTCCTCCCAAAGTCCAAACACATGGATCAAGGTCAATTGAATTCTCCAAATTGCCCCATATAGAGTGTGTTTGTGTAAGTGAGTGTGTGCCCAGTAATAGATTGGCGTCCTGTCCTGGGTGTATCTGCCCAGCGCCTGAAACGTTCTCCTGTGGATATATATATACATTGTACAGTGTTGTTCATATATGCTGTTAGTAATTTATTTACAAAGTTAATTAAATTATTACATTTTAAGGCCAGAAATAAAAGAAAAATAATTTTTAAAAAAACCCAAAAGGTTAATTTTTAGTACTGAATCTGAAATTACAAAGATGTTCTTTAGCATTAATTAAAGTCACGTACAACTTCACAGTGTTGTTTCCACAAAAAAGAATTTTCCCATTGATTCATATTTGTGTGCCTGAAAGAATCCCTACATGACTTCAAACCAAAAGATTCAAAACAGCAGATTCTTATTTTTAAGACTCTTTGCGTTTGTATGCTATTAAGCCTGATTACTAAAACATGAAGAAGAATGTTACATTAAATGTGTGATTACTCTCTAATAGCTCTTAAGAGCAATTTGTAAAACATATGCCATTAAAGTAGGTCAGTGTGAATTCAGCCACAGCCATACACTCTCCATAGATTCATTTTAACAGATTGGCTTGAATAGGAAATGAATCTCGAGCAGACTTTAGTAGACGCACTATACAGTCTTATTACTGTGAAGAATATGCTTAAACATTATTATGACACGTCAGATAAAGGTCAGATTTTTGCTTAGCAACAGCTGAGTTTTTAAACTGCAGGTGCTATTATTGCCAGGTTTAAGTTTGTTTTATATATATATATATATATATATATATATATATATATATACCTATATAGGTATATATAGGTTGGCGCCCTGTCCTGGCTTTGTCTGCCCAGCGCCCGAGATGTTCTTCCCTGAATGGGCATGGGAAACCCCCCCCGAGGCGGCACGGTGACTTAGTGGTTAGCACATTCGCCTCTCAGCGCTAGGGATTCCCGGTTCGAATCCCCATCTGGGTGGAGTTTCCATGTTCTCCCTGTGTCTGCGTGGGTTTCCTCCGGGTTCTCCGGTTTCTTCCCACAGTCCAAAAACATGGATCAAGTTAATTGAATTCTCAAAATTGCCCAATTTAGAGTGTGTCTGTGTGAGTGAGTGTGTGCCCAGCGATGGATTGGCGCCCTGTCCTGGGTGTATCTGCCCAGCGCCCGAGACGTTCTCCCCTGGATGGGCATGGGGAACCCCACCGCGACCCTAATAGAGGATAAGCGGAAGATAATGAATGAATGAATATATATATATATATATATGAGTTTTAGTGCGGGCGGCATGGTAGTTTAGTGGTTAGCATGTTCTCCTCTCAGCGGTAGGGATTTCCAATTCGAATCCCAATCTTTCCGAGTTTCCATGTTCTCCCCGTGTCTGCGTGGGTTTCCTCCGGGTTCTCCGGTTTCCTCCCACAGTCCAAAAAACAACATGGATCAAGGTCAAATTAATTCTCCAAATTGCCCCATATAGAGTGTGTGTGTGTGTGAGTGAGTGTGTGTCAAGTGATAGGTGTCCTGTCCTGGGTGTATCTGCCCAGCACCCGAAACGTTCTCCCCTGGATGGCCATGAGGAACCCTACTACAGGATAAAGCGGAAGATAATGGATGGATGTATTTTTAGTGGATGAGTTTTTGTGCAGGCGGCACATTGTCTTAGTGGTTAGCATGTTCTCCTCTCAGCGCTAGGAATTCCCAGTTTGAATCCCAATCCGGGTGAAGTTTCCATGTTCTCCACGTGTCCCTGTGGGTTTCCTCCGGGTTCTCTGGTTTCCTCCCACAGTCCAAAAACATGGTTCAAGGTCAATTGAATTCTCCAAATTGCCCCATATAGAGTGTGGCTGTGTGAGTGAGTGTGTGTCCAGTGATAGATTGGCGCCCTGTCCTGGGTGTATCTGCCCTGGATGGCCATTCGAAACCGCCCTGCAACCCTAGTACAGGATAAAGCAGAAGATAATGGATGGATGGCATTTTAGTGAATGAGCAATTGCACCAAAGTCTAAGATCCTCCAGTGAAACACGAGCTTTAGAATCATTAATCACACATTTACCATCTGGCTGTGTTATGACTCAAACAGTGTTGAAAAAAAGGCCAACAGAACAGACTGAGAGGAAAAAGGGGGCACAAGAATAATTAATTTTAGTATGGGGTCAGGACAGTCTGACCTCCTCCAGGACATTGGGTTTTGGGTGGAAAACAATAATTAGTCTAAACGATGTTAAAAAGTTTTAAACCAGTTTTTTGGGGGAAAAAAAAGATTCCTAAAGCAAGGCACCAAATAGTGTGTTATGTGAAATAAACTACTGCTAACAATAATAATAATAATAATAATAATAATAATAATAATAATAATAATAAATGATTATTATTATTATTATTATTATTATTATTATTATTATTATTATTATTATTATTATTATTATTATTATTATGGGCGGCACGGTGGCTTAGTGGTTGGAATGTTCTCTTATCAGCATTAGGGATTCCCGGTTTAAATCCCAATCTGGGTGGAGTGTCCATGTTCTCCCTGTGTCCGCGTGGGTTTCCTCCGGGTTCTCCAGTTTCCTCCCACAGTCCAAAAACACGGATCAAGGTCAATTAAATTCTCCAAACTGCCCCATATAGAATGTGTCTATGTGAGTGAGTATGTGTTCAGCAATAAATTGGTGTCCTGTCCTGGGTGTATCTGCCCAGCGCCCCAAACGTTCTCCCCTGTATGGGCATGGGGGAACCCCCCCCCCCCCTGCGACCCTAGTAGGGGATAAAGAGGAAGATAATGAATAATGGATGTATGGATTGTCTTCATTCTTATTTACATGTGTGTGGATGTGGATATTGTGTTATTTTACACCACTAACGCCACTCATGTCTACACTATTTACTTCATAATGGAATCGCATAATATTATAATGGTTTTTAACGCATTATAAACTATGACTTCATTCTGCAAAGGCTATTTTTGTTTAATCTTACAATTCGACGGAATCTTAATAGATATGAAGCCATTCAGACAGATCTTGTTTTAAACACCAAAGAATATTTTTAAGGTGCATTTTATTTCTTTTGCTTTTAAAAATGTAATATTAGTATTTAATTCTGTGTTATTAACATATTAATAATTTATTTGATTTATCATTAGTCTACGGTTTGCATTTCCAGTTTATGTCTTTATTGATATAGCAGTTCTACAATAAGGTCTTGTCTCAAAGCAGCTTTACAATGGTCGAAGCCTGTTCTCCACAGACACTGATGGGTGGAGGGCCAAATCAAGGGTATTATTACCAGCACAATATACTGGCCATTTTTGCAAGACCCTTTCACTAAAGGCAATGGACCCATTTGCAACACCCATTTGGAATTGGTAAGAAGAGGTAGAATTGTAATACACAGAAAACAGGATATGATTACATTTCTTAAAGGTTTTGATATTTAGTCCAAAATGTATCAAGAGTGCAGTAAAATAAATAAGGACAAAGTAAATATTTATAATTAACACTGTTCATTATTAGGTACAAGTCAAACGAACATATACCTAATGCTCATTACATTGCTAATATTAGTGGTGGTGTTTTTTTCGAGGCTGCTTATAGTTGACAGTTAATTAGTATTTTACTGTAAGTAATGCTTATTAAGAAAAGCTTTATAGCATCCAATTAGCAAAGCAAGGCCAGTCAGCAAACTGGGAATATTAAAAAAAAACATTAAAAGAGCAATTTATGCCAAAATTTGAAATTACTTTATTTTTATAACATACTTGTGAAACCATTTGCTTGCTTTCTTAAATTCTTAAAACTGAGACAGTGACGGTAGAACATTCTCTTTCATTGATTGGAGTACACTCACTCACAGCACTGTTTCTGATTAAACAGCCCACCCATCCAACCAACCAACCAACCAACCAACCAACCAACCAACCAACCATCATCTTCCGCATAATCCTATACTAGGATCACAGTGGGGTTCCCCATGCGCAACCAGGGGAGAACATATATAGGGTCATATATACATAAGGTCATATATATACTATATAACATATATACCGGCAATTTAAAGCATCCTATCCTCCTTGAATCCATGTTTTTGGACTGTGGATGAAATCCGGAGAACCCGGAGGACACCCATGGGGCCACAGGAAAAAATTGAAACTCCACTTTCCCACATCTATTATATACCGGCAATTTAGAGCATCCTATACACCTTGGATCCATTTTTTTGGACTGTGGGAGGAATCCGGAGACCCGGGAGGACACCCATGGGGCCACATGGAAACATGGAGAACATGGAAACTCCACTTTCCCACAAATGGGATTCAAATGTGGCTCCCCAGTGCTAAAGGCAGACATTATAACCACTAGGCCAGTGTCCTGCCCTTCCATTTGTATATCTATTTGGGTTTGGCACACAGGGTTGACCCAACATCAGAACCTAATGCACCTAATGCAGGAAAGAGGGTCTGGCTCAAGGATCTAAATTAGTTAGGGTTCGATCCTGCTGACATTTCACTTTCAATAAACCAGTGTGGACGATGCAAAATTAATATGCAATATACACACACTATTTATAACACACAAGTTTTTGTAGGAAAACATAATAGAGAAACACAACAGAGCCAAAAGTATTGGGACATATGATTCAAAGCATAACCAGAAGAGTATACGCAGCTTTAACTGCAAGAGTACACCAGCCCTTGGTGTATATACAGTGTATATATATAAAGTTATGTATGTAGTGTATTTCTGCTATTAATATGCCAATGAAAAGTTGCCAAGTATATTGTATTTGTACTACGCTTGTGTGTATACCTGGAAAAGGAGTATCAGTGTTGCTCCAGTGGGTCATAACAGACTGGGCCTGCCTCTCTGAGTTAATCTGAAAGAGCTGATTCCCACAGATAGGCCACTCAAGCTCTCAGGCCCCACTTCAAAGAGCTCCACAGCATCATACACACATGCACATCCACACATCCACACACAACCTGCTACACACTCGAGTGGGCAAACAGACACAAATACTTACATACAAACACACAAAATGCTTTAGGCTGTCATAATATGTGTTTGATGTCTTACAGCTTCAGGCTGTGGTCCATACTCACAAACCTGTAGCTCCCGATTCTGTGGCACGGAAACACCACCGAGAGAATGGCATCATTTTTATTTATTAATTTTTTTGACTTTTTGGACAAAACTACACCAAAACAATCATGCCTGTTCTATCATTTAGGCAAAAGACCGTATCCATCCATCCATTACCTTCCGCTTTATCCTCTATTAGGGTCGCGGGGGGGTGGGGGGGGTTCCCCATGCCCATTCAGGGGAGAACATTTCGGGTGCCGGGCAGAAACACCCAAGACAGGGCGCCAATCTATCACTGGACCCACTCTATATGGGGCAACTTGGAGAATTCAATTTACCTTGATCCATGTTTTTGGACTGTGGGAGAAAACCGGAGAACCCAAACAGGGGGCCAATTCATCACCGGGCACACACTCACTCACACAGACACACTTTATATGGGGCAATTTAGAGAACTCAATTGACTTGATCCATGTTTTTGGATTGTGGGTGAAAACCGGAGAACCCAGACAGGACGCCAATCCATCACTGGGCACACATTTACTCACATAGACACACTCTATATGGGGCAATTTAGAGAACTCAATTGACTTGATCCATGTTTTTGGATTGTGGGAGAAAACCGGAGAACCCAGAGGAAACCCACGTGGACACGGGGAGAACATGGAAACTCCACCCAGATGGGGATTCGAACCGGGAATCCCTAGTGCTGAGAGGAGAACATGCTAACCACTAAGCCACCATGCCGCCCGCTAAAGACCGTATAACCCGTATAATTGTATCTCAGGGCATCACAACACACGCTCCCTCACCGCTCAAGGAGGATGAGTCGAGGTCCACTCAGCCGAGGTTTTTTCTCAAAACACCAGAGATTTTCCCTGCCACTGTTGCTTTAGCTTGCTCTTTCTGCTTTGAGACAATGTACTATTGTAAAAAAGCACTAGATAAATAAATCAATAAACTTCAACTTGAACAATGTGGTTTCAAATTTAGAGCTATGGGGGAACCAAACATTCTGACTATGCTGTACACTTACACACCTTACACACTACACCCCTCCATCCATCTATTATCTTCCGCTTTATCCTCTACTAGGGTTGCAGGGGGGGTTTCCCATGCCCATCCAGGCGAGAACGTTTCGGGCGCTGGGCAGATCTATCACTATGCTCACACTCACTCACACAAACACACTCTATATGGGGCAATTTGAAGAATATAATTGACCTTGATCCATGTTTTTGGACTGTGGGAGGAAACCAGAGAACCCGGAGGAAACCCACGTGGACACGGGGAGAACATGGAAACTCCACCCAGATTGGGATTCAAACCTGAAATCCTTAGCACTGAGAGGAGAACATGCTAACCACTAAACCACAGTGCTGCCCTGAGGATCATAATATATAATAATACAATTAATATCTGGGTGGAGTTTCCATGTTCTTGCCGTGTCCTCGTGGGTTTCCTCCGGGTTCTACGGTTTCCTCCCACAGTCCAAAAACATGGATCAAGGTCAATTGAATTCTCCAAATTGCCCCATATAGAGTGTGTCTGTGTGACTGAGTGTGGGTCTAGTAATAGATTGGCGTCCTGGGTGTATCTGCCCAGCGGCCGAAACGTTCTCCCCTGGATGAGCATGGGGCACGACCCTAATATAGGATAAAGTGGAAGATAATGGATGGATGGATGATCCTCAGGTTATAAACAGGTTAAAGGTGTCATTAAATCTTTAATTATAATGATGTATAATTGTGTACATTGTCATTTACACACTAAATTAAGTTGAATTGATCCTGAACTACCCAGTGATGGATTGGCGTCCTGCCCTGGGTGTATCTGCCCAGCGCCCGAAACGTTCTCCCCTGGATGGACATGAGGAACCCCACCCCCCACGACCCTAGTAGAGGATAAAGCAGAAGATAATGGATGGATGGTCCTGAACTACAGTATAACTCTACTTCCATGTGCATCATTTCTTTACACTTTGCCGAGTTACTCCGATGAAAGGTAATCAATGAAAAACTCGTAATTTATCTTCCAATCGCTCTTTATCTCTCTCTGGCTCTATCCATCATCTCTTCCTGCAATTCGAAATGTGCATGTCACTCTCCGAAGGCCAATATAGCGTTCGCTGCAGGCTCTTATATGGAAATGCTGCCATTGCTGACAAACAGAGTTTGATCTTTAGGTTCTGGACTCCAGGGTGTTATGTTCCTTGTGAAAGTGGAGTTGCGTATATTACAGGAGAGTGTGTGGAGAAGACGAGGGAACTTTTCAAAGCCCACTAGTCCTTCTAGAAATAGGTATGTCTGTCAACAATGTGACAGCATAACCCAACAAAATCACCCTCGTGACTTGATAACTTGATTTATAGAGCATGTGTGCTGGAGTGTTCAGCCTGCAGGGATGTAATGTTGATCGTGCAGGCATCAAAACAGACATTAATATACAAATAATGATAAAGAGCTAATGAAACGGACCATTTAGTACCAATATAACAAGAAAAAACGGAGTTAATGGACTGGATTCTTTATCTGTTTACTGACTAAATGTATTTTACTGGTTTGTTTTGTTTAGAGTACAATCTAATGTAACAAAATATAACAATATATTCATCCATCCATTATCTCCCGCGTTATCCTCTATTAGGGTCGTGTGTGTCGTTCCACATGCCCATCCAGGGGAGAACGTTTCGGGCGCTGGGCAGATACACCCAGGACAGGGCGCCAATCTATCGCTGGGCACACACTCAGTCACACAGACACACTCTATATGGGGCAATTTGGAGAACTCAAATGACCTCGGTCCATGTTTGTGGACTGTGGGAGGAAACCAGACAACCCGGAGGAAACCCACGCGGACACGGCAAGAACATGGAAACTCCACCCAGATATTAATTATATTATTATATATTATGATCCTCAGGGTAGCACGGTGGTTTAGTGGTTAGCATGTTCTCCTCTCAGTGCTAACACACACACACACACACACACACACACACACACACAGACACAAACACACTTTATATGGAGCAATTTGGAGAATTCAATTAATTTGTTCCATGTTTTTGGACTGTGGGAGGAAACCGGAGAACCAGGAGGAAACCCACATGGACACGGGGAGAACATGGAAACTCCACCCAGATGGGGATTCGAACCGGGAATCCCTAGCGCTGAGAAGTGAACGTGCTAACCACTAAACCACTGTGCTGCCATATATAACAATATATATATACACACAATACAATATGAATGTATAAAATGTACTATAATTGGTTAGATGTCATACCAGGGATTCTATACATTTTAAGGCACGGTTAATATTCCTGTACTTAATTTAATTAATGTGGCACTGTGGTTATCACGTTTGCCTTTCTGCACTTGGGATCCAAAAACATGGATCACGTCGATTGAATTCTCCAAATTGCCCCATATAGAGTGTGTCTGTGTGAGTGAGTGTGTGTCCAGTGATAGATTGGCATCCTGTCCTGGGTGTATCTGCCCCGGATGGGCATGTGGAAACCCCCCCCCCATGACCCTAGTAGAGGAAAGAGCAGAAGATAATGGATGGATGAAATTACCAATTAATGAACTAATTAGTGGTAATTAATTAATATTGTTTTCTATGGATAAATTGCCCATTTTCTACATGGGCAATGAAGTAATTCAACACGATATTTGTTTTATATTTTGCTTGTTGCTTCTTGTTTAGAGTGACATTGTGTCTGGAGAATGAAGAATTGTAATGGCAGTCTATCCTGCTGTAGAACAGTAAACCACCATACAGCAATTTTAACACTCTCTCCCATCAGCAAGAACAGGCTGCTATTTACGGTGCGGCTCAAGCCACGCTAGCTGCAGGTCAAAGCCTGTCCAGACTGCTGTGTGACTCGGAAACGACAAAAGTGAAAAGTGTATTTATAAATATTATCAATATAATGTTGTTTCCCAGCAGTGTCTACTGTATGGCCCCTAGCTTGTGTGTGTGTGTGTGTGTGTGTGTGTTCGAGAGAGAGAGAGAGAGAGAGAGAGAGAGAGAGAGAGAGAGAGAGACAAATAAATGTGAAAAGTCAAGTGAAGCAAGGTGTGTGCTATAAATCAAATTGTGGCAATATTAACATGACACTTGGTATATTGTACTAAATAGACGAGATCAAATGTTCCAACCTGCAGCAAACTAAGATAAAACAATAAAGGTTCAGAGCTTAAAATGTGGAATGCATATAATATAAGACAACAAAGAGCATTTACTTCTTTTTTAGAAAGCTCTGTTTAGCATAATAACTATAACTATACTGCGATTACGTAAGAGTCCTACCTTATAACAGTTTTCTATCGAATTACGCAAAGCCTAGAGGAGCGGTGCAGTGTTTTACACAATTGTGCTTGCATTTATATATTTGAATCATATTTCAGATTTTAAAACTTCACAGATTTGAGTGAAAGAAGCATGAAGGAACAGTTGAGAAGATTGTTGCCCTACGGTACTAAAATCCTGGATTTGATTTTCAGGATTAGCAGTATGGGACCATTTTCGAGCCAAATACAAATTTTCACCATGGTGACTAATTACATTTATTTAAAAATATTTTGTCGGGCGGCACGCTGGCTTAGTGGTTAGCACATTCGCCTCTCAGCGCTAGGGATTCCCGGTTCGAATCCCCATCTGGGTGGAGTTTCCATGTTCTCCCCGTGTCTGTGTGGGTTTCCTCCGGGTTCTCCGGTTTCCTCCCACAGTCCAAAAACATGGATCAAGTTAATTGAGTTCTCCAAAATTGCCCCCTATAGAGTGTGTTTGAGTGAGTGAGTGTGTGCCCAGTGATAGATTGGCACCCTGTCCTGGGTCTATCTGCCTGGCGCCCGGGACGATCTCCCCTGGATGGGCATAGGGAACCCCACCCCGACCCTAGTGGAGGATAAAGCGGGTGATAATGAATGAATGAATGAATAAAAATATATAATTTTTATTATTTTATGTATTATTTATGTATTATTTTTATTATTGTATTAATCTCATTTTATTATTTTATGTATTATTTATGTAGTTTTTTTTTATTATTGTAATAATCTGATCTTATAATATAAACCGTAGTACCCATGTCCTCATGCCAATTTTATTTAATTCTATTTAGAGGGTATTGTAAAATAAAATAAAAACTAAAAAGCAGTGGCAGACCGCGCATTTCACACCTAGACCTTCAGTAATGTTCCGTCTGATCCAATCCTCCTGTCAATAACTGTTTAATGGCTATAAAAACAACTTATTATGTGGGAATGCAGTATGAAGCCATTGCATCACAGATAGATAACTCGTGTAGCCACACATAAAAGTCACAAATAATATAATTTAAAATTTTTTATATATATATATATTTGTAATATATGATAAACTACTGAAGACGCATCTTTTTAACAAATACCTGTTGTAAAAAAAAAATAATAAAAAAATAATAAAAGGGGGAGGCGCAGCATCAAATAATCAGGTTGATGATTTTCCAGTATAGTTTTCTTCATATCTACTGACTTGTAATGTTCTTATTTGTAAGTGGCTTTGGATAAAAGCATCTGCTAAATGATTAAATGTAAATGTATTGATAAGAAATGTGCAGAACCTTATTTAGGGGTACTTTATTTTTCCAAAGAATTAACAGAAGCATGTTCTAACATGGGAGTAATGCTGCACACTCAAAAACAATAGTAGAACTTAATTAAAAACTGAACTGATTCTTCCATCCATCCATTATCTTCCACTTTATCCTCTATTAGGGTCACGGGTCAGTTCCCCTTGCCCATCCAGGGGAGAACGTTTCAGGCGCTGGGCAGATACACTCAGGCCAATCTATCACTGGGCACACACTCACTCACACAGACACACTCTATATGGGGCAATTTGGAGAACTCAATTCACTTGATTCATGTTTTTGGACTGTGGGAGGAAACCGGAGAATCCGGAGGAAACCCATGCGGACACGGGGAGAACATGGAAACTCCACCCAGATGGGGATTCAAACTGGGAATCCCTAGCGCTGAGAGGCGAACATGCTAACCACTAAGCCACCATGCCGCCTGAACTGAATCTTATGAGCTCAAATAAAAGATAAACAGTAGATTATATTTGTGTAAGCCTATTTCATTACCTTGGATGTAATTGTGTCGGTTAGTGTTTTCACCCTGCGATAGACTGCTGAGTTGTTGATGCTTTTTTCCACCTATAAGTGACCTTAATTAAAATAATTAGATGAATGTTGCAGAATGATTGGGTCCGTGTATTTTTTTTTTATAATAATTATATATATTTTTTTATATTATCTAGAAATATTGTGTGTTTAGTAAACAATCCAGCTCACAATTTTTATTGCGTCAAAGAGAAAATGTATTATTGGAATATTTAATCTGCCCTAAACCACCGGCACCTGGATTAATGGTGCACACAGGCTTTGACAAGCTGGATGGGATTTAGTTACCAGATTAACACTTGCCATGCAACTTACATTTCTGGTGACACTTTCTATGAATATAGAAGTATTCGTCATAAGCCTTTATAATGTATAAGCCTTGCTAATGTACATCGATGTTAATAATCATAGTCATAAAAAGTCAAAAAGGCTTTATAACACAAAGTGACATAATGCATTATAATATGAACTTATTGAACTTTTGGTTTGTTGGATGTTCAGACATCCATCCATCCATCCATTATTTTACTCTTTATCCTCTACTAGGGTCGTACGGGGGGGGGGGGGTGTTCCCCATGCCCATCCAGGGGAGAACGCTTCGGCCGCTGGGCAGATGCACCCAGGACAGGACACCAATCTATCACTAGACACACACTCACTCACACAAACACACTCTATATGGGGCAATTTGGAGAATCCAATTAACCTTGATCCATGTTTTTGGACTGTGGGAGGAAACCGGAGAACCCGGAGGAAACCCACGCGGACACGGGGAGAACATGAAAACTCTCCGTGTCCGCGTGGGTTTGCCACCAATAAGCCACCGTGCCCAGATGTTAAGTTTAACTTTTACAGACTTAAAATCTGTAAAAAGCATTTATAAGCTTTTATAAGTCACTATGTATGCAGTCTCTGTCCAAGAGGTGAATAAAGACAACATTGTACCTAATGCCTGTAAAAAGAGCTTATAAGCTTTTATAAACAGCTATGAGCGCTCATAACGTCATCTCTCAATAAACGCACTTTGTGTTATAAAGCCTTATGTCATGTTCTTATACCACTTAATGAGTGTTTATGGACATCTATGGACAATAACAAAGGCTTATGAGAAGCATTTTAAAGCATTATGAATACTTTAGAGCGCTTTATAAACGTGTTAATAATGCATTATGAATGCCTGATTTATGTAAAGTGTTACCTAAATTCTCTTAAAATGGTTCCTGAAGTGACCGTTGATGCATTTTACGTCTCTAATCCTGCTATTAATATCCTCCGATATTTAAGATACGAGTGGACCCATTACATAAGACGGACCTTTAATAAAAAGCTTTTATGTTTCAGGTATGCATGTGTGCTGTTATTAAACACGCCGCGAGGACTGCTCTCCTAGCCCTTTAACATGTTCTATTTCTGCATCCTTTAAAGGACTAACAACTCTGCCTCCGACCGTAATCTCAAGCACACAATCCAAATTCCGATATTGATGTATTCGTCTTCTGTGTAGGGAGTGTATGTGGGATTATGGTCTTATTTCTAGGTAAGTAAAGGTGGGATTATTTCCCGAGTTGCGTGTAAGCGGAGGTGGGATTAGGCCTTTATTGCGTATTGTGCATGTGTGGGCTCCATGTGGTGCGTCTCCGCACGTGTCTGGGAGTTTTACCTTAGACCTGAACGGTTCAGGAAAGCCTCCGTGAGGAATGCCAATGTGTCCCTGAAGAAACTCCACCACGGAAAGAGGAAACGACAGCTCGTCTGCCCTCTCTTCGATCTCAGCCCGCGAGAGATTGTTTTGAACCATGAACTGAGCCAGGTCACCCACAATCTTGGAGGAAGGTGTTACCTGTGTACAAACAATCATTTTGTAATCCAAAGCTGCTATGGATGGAGATGGTTGGCATCCATAAAACCACGAAAAATACTGCTAAGACAATGGCATAAAAGAGACCAAAAACAGGGTTTAATAGCCTTAATTTTGTTATGTAGCAATAAACCAGTGATTCTCAATTATTTTCTGTTACGCCCCCCCAGAAAGAAGAAAACATTTTGCGCCCCCCCCCCACACACACACACAGTCACCCTCACCCCACCACCCCGCACATGACAAAATGGGATGAAAAAAGGATTTTTACACGCCCACCGTAGTATGATTTGTCTATACATTTGTTCTAAGTGCACCTCTTTTATAACAATGTATCCTTATTAACAATAAAGAAAACCAAAAAGAAAGAAATATAGATCAACTGAGAACAGAATCCTTTTATTAACTTTGTTTTTTAGTTTGTAACAAAAAGAAATGAATCTTTTTTTTATATTTTATTTTTTTTATATTATATTTTTATGATATATTATTTTTTTAACTGACTGGCATTTGATACTGAAAAATGAAATGAAATAAAATCAATAAATAATTCATTCATTTAAATTCATCAGCAACATTAATTCAGGGTATATTATCAGGATCTATATAGGACCATCTTCCCAACTCTGTCCGTAAGGCGGAATCACTAAACAGTTTTAAGGAACAACTGAAGACGCATCTATTTAACAAATACCTGTTGTAAAGAAAAAAAAATACAAAAAAAAAAACAAAAAAAAGGGGGGGGGGGGCGCAGCATCGAATAACAATGAGGTTCGATGAATTTACAGTATAGTTGGTTTTCTCCATGGCTTCTGACTTGTGGTGTTCTTATTTAATATAAATGTTAATGTAGGATATAATATCAGCTCAATATATTAACACTTTAACCTTCAAAACAAAAATGAATACAACAATTTGTGCTGTTTTTTTTTCACAAACAAAGTCAGTTGTGACAACACAACAAACCTTTATTTATATAACCTATATTATAAACCACAAGGCCGAATATGAGGCTTATATGATTATGCGCCCCCCCCACTATTTGAGAAGGACTGCAATAAACGGTCAGCCCCACTCACCCCGCGATTGGACATTCCTACTCTTCATCAAATAGTCATCTGATCTGTTCCCTGAACTACTTAACTATCATGAGTTTTACTTTACCTTATTCCTTTTTACCCGATTACTTAAAAGTATTATAAAAACCTTACAATTCCTGTAAATCCAGCAGCTCATTCCAAAAACAGACAGTTGACACCCAAAATGACGATTTAGTACAGAGTGAAGGCGAAGGGCAGGTGGGTGGATGACAAACTGAGGAGTGAGAGACGGTGAGGAGAGGGTGGCGTTTCATTATACATAAAACGTTAAATGTCAAAGCGCCTTTCTTTCGTGCTAAGGGTTTGCATTACAGCCAAGCAACACCGGCACTCTGCCTTTCAGCTGAAGGCCTGCAGTGTTGTGATAGGCAGTTAGTGACATTGGTGCAATTAATTAGAGAAGCGTTCTAACACTTGTGCAATATCACTCGCTTCCATCACATGAAAACATGGCAACAAACGAAGGGCGGCAAATTAATAACATTTTACATTCATCCCAAGATTGAATGTCAGTCTGAGGATTCGATGAATTTGGTCATGAAAAGGCAAATATTTGTTTAGTCATTTTTTGTTCCCATCCCCTGTTCCACTTTCTCACAAAGTCCTAAGTGCTAAGTTCTACGTCCAGAACAACAAATACTGTGTAAAATAAATGCCTTTACCTTCACTGTATATGGTGGGAACTGCATGGGTTGTTGCAGATCACTAATAATTAAAAAGTGTGTGTGTGTGTGGGGGGGGGGGTATCTGGGGTCCTCATGTCCATCCAGGGGAGAACGTTTTGGGCGCTGGGTATCACCCAGAACAGGATGCCACTATATCATTGGGCACACTCACTCACTTAAACAGACACAAACAGTGTGGGGGGCAATTTAGAGCATTAAATTGACCTTGAATCCATGTTTATGGACTATGGGAGGAAACCGGAGAACCCGGACAAAACCCACACGGACACGGGGAGAACATGGAAACTCCACCCAGATGGGGATTGGAACCGGGAATCCTTAGTAGAATCCCTCAACCGGGAACACCCAGCTGAGAGGAGAACATGCTAACCACTAGGAATAATATGATTATTTTACAGTACTTTAAAAAATCCCATTGCAAGATCGTTATCGTAGAGGTTAGCACGTTCTCCTCTCAGTGCTGGGGTTCCAGATTCGAGTCCCAATTTGGGTGGAGTTTCCATGTTCTCCCCGTGTCCGTGTGGGTTTCCTCCAGGTTTTCCGGTTTCCTCCCACAGTCCAAAAACATGAATTTAATATAAATAAATAGTGTTCCTATATAGAGTGTGTCTGTGTGAGTGAGTGTGTGTCCAGTGATAGATTGGCGTCCTGTCCTGGGTGTATCTGCCCAGCGCCCGAAACGTTCTCCCCTGGATGGGCATGGGGAACCCCCCCATGATGCTAAAATAGCATTAGTTAAGCAGAAGATAATGAGATGAGATGTTGCGGTACTCAGTGATAACATTTGAAACATTTCTTTGTACATCCATCCATTATCTTCCGCTTTATCCTCTATTAGGGTCGCGGTGGGGTTCCCCATGCCCATTCAGGGAAGAACGTTTCGGGCGCTGGGCAGATACACCCAGGACAGGGCGCCAATCTATCACTGGGCACTTACTCACCCACACACTCACTCTATATGGGGCAATTTGATGAATTCAATTGCACTTGATCCATGTTTTTGGACAGTGGGAGGAGAACCGGAGAACCCGGAGGAACATGGCAACTCCACCCAGATTGGGATTCGAACCGGGAATCCCTAGCGCTGAGAGGAGAACATGCTAACCACTAAGCCACCGTACCGCTTATTTCTTTGTTCATTACCCAAATAAATAAAATTCAAAATAAAGAACTAATCACACATTCTTGTTTTTTTTTGCATTTCTAAAACTAATCCCACTTTTACGAAATTGGGTTCAAACTACTTAGAAAGAAAGATGTAGAAATACTTTTAAAATAACTTCACATGGCTAGCTAAACAGACGTACTAACTGTGATCCATGTGTGCGTCGCTCTCTTGGGGCTCCGCAACGCTGGGACTGATGTGTGCAAACCACGGGAACACAGGGATGACAGACTTCACCTTTCTTCTGCACCTGATTTATACGGCACTGTTTCCACAGCTTTATAAGATCAAATCCGGCTTTGAGGTTCGAACATAAATACTGTCTGTCATCTTCAAAACCTGGACTAGATCCTGCTCCTTCCAAAATCAGAAGCACTTTATATGACAAGTATGGCAAACATAGCAGGGACTCACTCTGCTAACATGATGACAGCCCTGCTTCATATCAGGATTTTTACATAGTACCAAACAAACACATTCTCAAGAATATTTTAATGTGGCCGAATCTGAGAACCATGCGACGTTTTCCAAATCAAAATCGAATCAAATGAAGTCAAGTTCATTCGTCACATGCGTAGTATGTATACTACACGGTACATCCAACAGTGAAACTGGTTTTCAAAATCACCACCTTCCATCCATTATCTTCCAATTTATTCTCTACTAGGGTCGCGGGGGGTTCCCCATGCCCATCCAGGGGAGAATGTTTCAGGCACCCAGGACAGAGTGCCAGTCTATCGCTGGGCACACACTCACTCACACAGACACACACTCTATATGGGGCAATTTGGAGCATTCAATTGACCTTGATCCATCTTTTTGGACTGTGGGAGGAAACTGGAGAACCCGGAGGAAACCCACGTGGACATGGGGAGAACATGGAAACTCCAGCCAATGGGGATTCGAACCAGGAATCCCTAGTGCTGAGAGGAGAACATGCCAACCACTAAGCCACCGTGCTGCCCCAGTAAAAGACAAAATTTGGAGGAAAAAAAAAAAAAAAAAATATATATATATATATATATATATGTTTATTCATTCATTCATTATCTTCCGCTTTACTCTCTAGGGTCGCAGTGGGGTTTCCCATGCCCATCCAGGGGAAACGTCTTGGGGCGCCGGGCAGACACACCCAGGACAGGGCGCCAACCTATCGCTGGGCACACACTCACTCACACAAACATACTCTACATGGGGAAATTTGAAGAACTCAATTGACTTGATCCATGTTTTGGGACTGTGGGAGAAAACCGGAGAACCCGAAGGAAACCCACGTGAACACGGGGAGAACATGGAAACTCCACCCAGATGGGGATTGGAACCGGGAATCCCTAGAGAAACTATACAAAATACAGATATGGCACTGTACAGAAAAAATTTAAAAAATGTGGGTCAGGTGCTTTGCCCAAGGGCACATCAGCCATAATACTTGTTGGGACTGGGAATCAAACCGGGGACCTTTAGGTCACAAGGCTGGTTCCTTAACCACAAACCCATGACTGCCTTGTTGTTAGGATAACTGAAGTCCTTCACAATGTTTTTGCCATGTTCCCTGTGAGGAGTAGAAGTTCTGCAAGACCTTGGAGGGCCTTCTGAAGTCCCTTAGACGTCGTATTCCAAGCCACTCGAGGCAGGACTAAAATGATTGAGTTATTTTCCTGGTTAAAAAGCACCCCGGCATCGCCATTTACAGTTGATACACGGGAACCGAGCCAAAGCGAGCCGACGAATCCTTAAGGGAACGGAAACTTCATCATCAATACTTAACATGTTTCCTGCAGCGGTAATTTGGCAGAAATAAGTTTGACGGTTTTCACCGAGGCTCTGACGGACTAATAGAGCACCAGGTGTTACGGAAGGATCTGAAACCAGGCTGCTGAATATTAACCAGTGGGTTCACGAGAATTTTCTGTATATATATAGAGCTAGTCCAAAAATCTATAGCGTCTTTATTTGAGCTGTGTTCTAAGTGTCTGCGTTTCAAGTTTAAGCCAATACAGAGCAAGCTTCTGTCGACAGCAGTTAGAGAAGCTGTCAAGCAAAGTGTAATAAGACGAGACTTGGACAGGATTTTAACCGGATCAGGCTCTCGGTGAGAAGGGGGAAATGCACATAGTGAAATTTGAACCCCCCCCACCATACCCCACCCCACCCTGCACACAAATCCTCTTATATCCTGCCTCTCTCCATCTCTTAGAGTGTTTACTTCTTCCTGTGTCATTGTGCTGAGCAACTCCTGCAGGCTGACAGGCTGCATCTGTTTGGCCACTGGCAGGACAGCGAGAGCTTTGAACTCAAGTTCTGTTGGTGTATGTGTGTGGGACTACGCAACAGAGAAGGACTACAGAGACAGCTGTGTGTGTGTGTGTGTGTGTGTGTGTGTGTTCCTCAAGGGAGAAAGCCTTAAAGTAAAGAGTTTGCACTTGGGCCAGCAAGAAAGTACCAGAGCAAGCGGCGAACCAGTAAATGGGATATAGCTTCTAACACGTAAATGCAAATCACAACATGTCCATATCGGTGCTCAAGCCGACTGTGCTCATTTCCACAGCCTACACTACAGTGTGGACACACACACACACAAACACACACACACACACACACTAAAAGAAGACGGCTTAAAAAAAAAAAAATTATATATATATATATATATATATACAAATATATTTATATACATATATGTGTATTGGGGCGGCACAGTGGCTTAGTGGTTAGCATGTTCTCCTCTTAGTGCTAGGGATTCCATGTTCGAATCCCAATCTGGGTGGAGTTTCTATGTTCTTCCCGTGTCTGCGTGGGCTGCCTTCGAGTTCTCCGGTTTCCTCCCACAGTCCAAACACACGGATCAATTCAATGAGTTCTCCAAATTGCCCCATATAGAGTGTGTTTATGTGAGTGAGTGTGTGTCCAGTGATAGATTGGCGTCCTGTCCTGGGTGTATCTGCCAAGCGCCCGAAACGTTCTTCCCTGGATGAGCATGGGGAACCCCCCCCCCCTGCAACCCTAGAACAGGATAAAGCGGAAGATAATGGATGGATTTAGATATAGATATATATGTGCATTGGGGCGGCACGATGGCTTAGTGGTTAGCATGTTCTCCTCTCAGCACTAGGGATTCCATGTTCGAATCCTAATCCGTATGTGGGTGGAATTTCCATGTTCTCCCCGTGTCCACGAGGGCTTCCTCCGGGTTCTTTGGTATCCTCCCACAGTCCAAACACATGGATCAAGGTCAATTAAGTTTTCCAATTTGCCCCATATAAAGTGTATTTGTGTGAGTGAGTGTGTGCCCAGTGATAGATTGGCATCCTGTCCTGGGTCTATCTGCCCATCACCCGAAACGTTCTCCCCTGGATGGGCATGGGAAACCCCCCCCCGTGACCCCAATAGAGGATAAAGAGGAAGATAATGAATAAATAATGAATGAAAGATTTGAACTAATACATTTATGTTATATACAGTACAGTCCATGAGGCCATTGATTATATCTTTTTATGCTGTTCTTGGGTTGACGGCGACTTTTATCCGTTGGATTTACCAACAGAAGACTCCATTTACCAGCCAGTTGACATAAACCATACAGACACTTCACACTGTATATGTTAAAACCAACAGACACTATAATAATAATAATGTTCTGCTACAAAGTGTAATTAAAGTCGAGCCGAGTAGAAACCACGTCTATTTTTCAATTGACATTTCTAATAAATACATAAGCCAAATCCAATTTGGTTTTTGTGACAATTACACTCTCTTCCTTCTATGTTCGGGGCTGCTGATGTGAGGTGAGTGACAAACAAGGCTCTTCAAAATGGCCCTGCCATTAAAAATCTGAAGACCGTAGCAGTTCTCCAGGTCCGGGCATGGAAATGAAAGCGAGAGATGCGGCGAGCATGACAAGGAGTGGACGTGTGACGGGAATGAGAATAGGATGCAGATGCGTTGAACAAAACTCGCGAGGGGACCCGGTGTAAACGATTACAGTGAACAGGAAACATTTCGCGGACGGGCGGAATTTCAACACGCCGAACGCAATCTACAGGCTCGGGTTTTAGAGAAGGTGAAGCATGGCGAAGGAGAATGAAACGCATTAGGCTCGAGAAAAACAATCACTTGTGACATGCGTGACTATCTATATGTGCTGCACTTTCTCTCCTAATTATTACAGAAGCAAGCTAATTGGGATTAAGCAGATTTACGCTGTGAAAAAGAACGGATGGATTTGTGAGCCAGTTGGTTAATGAATAAAAGCATTATGTCATGAATAGTGGTCCCTGTTTCTGTGAAATGAACATTAATTTCATCCATCCATTATCTTCCGCTTTATCCTCTATTAGGGTCGCGGGGGGGTTCCCCATACCCATCCAGGGGAAAACTTTTCGGGTGCTGGGCAGATATGGGCACTCTATATGGGGCAATTTGGAGAACTCAATTGACTTGATCCATGTTTTCAAACTGTGGGAGGAAACCCTAACACTAAGAGGAGAACATGCTAACCACTACGCCACTGTGAAATTGTTATTCGACATCACCACCATCCATCTATTATCTTCCGCTTTATCCTCTATTTGGGTCGCGGGGGGGTTCCCCATGCCCATCCAGGGGAGAACGTTTTGGGCGCTGGGCAGATACACCCAGGACAGGGCGCCAATCTATCACTGGACACACACTCACTTACATAGACGCACTCGATATGGGGCAATTTGGAGAACTCAATTGACCTTAATCCATGTTTTTGGACTGTGGGAGGAAACCAGAGAACCCAGAGGAAACCCATATGGACATGGGGAGAACATGGAAACTCCATCCAGATTTGAGATTCGAACCGGGAATCCCTAGTGCTGAGAGGAGAACATGCTAACCACTAAGCCAGCGTGCCGCCTATGAACATTAATTTGTTTATTATAATCTGAACTGTCCATCCATCCGTCCATTATCTTCCGCTTGTCCGGGGTTCGGTCACGGGTGCAGCAACCCAAGTCACGAGACCCTGACCTCCCTCACCTCAGCCACCTCCACCAGCTCAATTGGGGGAACCCTGAGCATTCCCAGATCAACTGGGAGATATAATCCCTCCTGCGTATCCTGGGTCTACTCCAGGGACTCCTCCCAGCTGGACTTACCTGAAACAATCTAAAAGGTGTTTCAGGCAAGTCCAGCTGGGAGGAGACCCCGGGGAAGACCCAGACCCCCCTCGCGCCCTCCACTATTCTTACAAGATGCCCGAACCACCTCAACTGGCACTTTTCAACGTAAAGGAGTAGCAGCTCTACTCCGAGTCTCTCCCGGATGATCTCTAAGGGAGAGCCCAGCCACCCTGCGGAGAAAACCCACTTCAGCCGCTTGTTTTCGCCATCTTGTTTTTTCGGTCATTACCCAAAGCTCATGACCATAGGTGAAGGTAGGAACGTAGACCGACTGGTAAATCGAGAGCCTTGCCTTATGGCTTAGCTTCTTTTTCACCACCACAGACCGGTACAGGGTCCACATCACTGCTGACCCCGCGCCGATCCGTCTGTCAACCTCACGCTCCATCTTCCCATCACTCGTAAACAAGACTTCCCACTTGAGGCAAGATCTCATCCCCAACCCAGAGAGGACGCTCTACCCTTTTCCGATCTGAATCTGTACTGGTTCAGTATCCACTAATCCCAACGGGTTTAATGCGCTTACGTTGATTCAGAGGTAAATTAACTTTCGCCACGAGTTTTATATTGAGAAACCTCCCTAAGCAAAGTCAGGCAGCTAAATCAATCTCACATAAACGAAAATTATAGTGCTTTCCCTTTGAGAAAAGGTTTCATCAGAATTAAAAAGTAGGCTGGTCAATAGTCTGAAGTTTTCTGAGATTTTGAAACAATATTTAGTAATGCATGATAGTTTGAACAACTGTTGAATTGTTGAAGGGAACTGATGGAATGACCATTTGTGGGAAGAGCGTGTATAACTGTAGGA
>JAFMOD010000840.1:495350-516864 GCA_019802435.1 Corydoras maculifer | reverse complement strand
CGGGTTCTCCGGTTTCCTCCCACAGTCCAAAAACATGGATCAAGTTAATTGAATTCTCAAAAATTGCCCCATTTAGAGTGTGTCTGTGTGAGTGAGTGTTTGCCCAGCGATGGATTGGCGCCCTGTCCTGGGTCTATCTGCCCAGCGCCCGAGACGTTCTCCCCTGGATGGGCATGGGGAACCCCACCGCGACCCTAATAGAGGATAAGCGGAAGATAATGAATGAATGAATGAATATACGTTATATGTTAGTTTCTCTAACAGAGACCCAAACTCCACATTACAGTGTTTTACCTGTAGGGTCGTGTTTAACTCTCTCTCATCCAGATCTCGTGCTGCATGCCGGTGCTGTTCTGACCTGATTTGCATTGTTTGTGTTGGTGGGCGCGCCCTTAACACGCGTAAGTGTTCCCGATTGGTTGACATTCAAACAGCCCGCCTCTCCCCCGATAATAGACAACACAGCCGTCCAATGGCAGATTAGAAACCACGCATTTCAAAACTGCAGTCTGACTTTGAATAACAATGCGGGACATGTCTCAATTTACATTACATTTACATTTGGTCATTTATTGGACACTTTTATCCAAAGCGTCTTACAAGGTGAGAACAGGGTTCATCACAGCACCCCTGGAGCAATGAGGGTTAAAAGGACCCACACTGGTAACTTCAGTGGACCTGGGATTTGAACCCCAACCTTCAGATTGATTTCCCAATGCCCTAACCACTGAGCTACCACACCCCAATTTGCGGGACGCCTGAAAAGTAGCAAAATTGCGGGACTGTCCTGCTCAAGCGGCACGGTGGTTTAGTGGATGGCATGCTCGCCTCTCAGCACTAGGGATTCCTGGTTCGAATCCCCATCTGGGTGTTCTCCCCGTGTCCGCGTGGGTTTCCTCCGGGTTCTCCGGTTTCCTCCCACAGTCCAAAAAACATGGATCAAGTCAATTGAGTTCTCCAAATTGCCCCATGTAGAGTGTGTTTGTGTGAGTGTGTGCCCAGCGATAGGTTGGCACCCTGTCCTGGGTGTATCTGCCACAGCCCCCGAGACGTTCTCCCCTGGATGGGCATGGGGAACCCCCCGCGACCCTAATAGAGGATAAAGCGGAAGATAATGAATGGATGAATCTGGTCACCCTAGATACATCAGGCAATGCTATAAACCGTTCAGTTCCGGTCCTTAAATGTAATTGGTCGAGCCCTTTGTCCAGTCATGACATTAATTATTGATTCATTATTGACAGTAATGCGCACCTCTGAGTGCTTGACATTCATTCAATGCGTGATATACAGTACATTCAGTTCAATTATTATCACAGTGTGGAATGACTGTCTAATAACATTTACATTTAGTTCTTTAGCAGATGTTCTCATCCGAAGCTACTTAACTACAAATAAGAGAACAACACAAGTCAGTAATTAGGGAGGAACCAGTTACAGTGTAGTGCTATTGAACCTGATCATTATGTAATTTGGTTTCAATAACAAAATCAACTGTCATCAAATTTCCTCGCTACAATGAGCAATAACAAATGCATGAAACACTGCCAATGTTTTGCAGATGCTTTTACAAAGCAATACATCAACTATTTTAATCATTGTGTAGTTTCATCCATTCATTATCTTCCGCTTTATCCTCTACTAGGGTTCCCCGTGCCCATCCAGGGAAGAACGTTTCAGGCGCTGGGCAGATACACCCAGGACAGGACACCAATCTACTACTAGACACACACTCACTCACACAGACACACTATATATGGGGGAATTGGGAGAATTCTATTGACATTGATCCATGTTTTTGGACTGTGGGAGGAAACCGGAGAACCCGGAGGAAACCCACACGGACACAGGGAGAACATGGAAACTCCACCAGATTGGGATTTGAACCGGAAATCCCTAGCACTGAGAGGAGAACATGCTAACCACTGTGTTGGTGGGCACGCCCTTAACACGCATAAGCGTTCCCGATTGGTTGACTTTCAAACAGCCCGCCTCTCACAGCCGTCCAATGACAGATTAGAAAACACACATTTCAAAACTGCAGTCTGTCTTTCAATAACAATGCGGGACAACGTCTCAAGGGGCCTCGAGGGGACGGCACATTGGCTTAGTGGTTAGCACATTCCGGTTTCCGGTTCGAATCCCAATCTGGGTGGAGTTTCCGTGTTGATTCAATTGGATTCTCCAAATTGCCCCATATAGAGTGCGTTTGTGTGAGTGAGTGTGTGCCCAGTGATAGATTGGCGCCCTGTCCTGGGTGTATCTGCCCAGCGCCCGAAACGTTCTCCCCTGGATGGGCATGGGGAACCCCCCAATGACCCTAGTAGAGGATAAAGCGTCAGATAATGGATGGGTGGATGTATTGTTGGGAATCCACTACTTCTTTTCCGTCACGCTTCCGTTTGAGTGATGTATTGTTGTTTGCATTTCTCTTCATTGATGTCCCTATATAAACATTACATCTATGTGTTTTTATTTTGAACCCAGCTATATTTTCATATTGTGTGTCAATCAAAACAGTGGTGCTGAAACACAGTCAGAACGTATTTGTGCCTTTCTTAGAAACTCTGTAATCAGACTGAGATTACAGAAAGTAGTGGCTGCTGGTAAGAGACGTAGAGGAACATTACCCTTTAAAGCGCCGGAGCAATCTCTCAAGGCCGTGGAAAATATATTTAGCCGAGTGGATAGCGGGGGGAAAATATTTCGCCGGCAAACTTTAGCCAGTTCCATCAACATGTTATAAAGTGAGCGTGAATGTGGTAATCATAAGTCTGTCCTCAGAAAACCTGGCAACCTGTTCAGGATGTTGCCCTTAAACCCTATTAACTATAAAAGAATATAAATTATATATTAAATAACAAATGAATGATTATTCTCGACCGGCACGGTGGCTCTCAGGTTCGAATCCCAATCTGGGTGGAGTTTCCATGTTCTCCCCGTGTTCGCGTGGGTTTCCTCCGGGTTCTCCGATTTCCTCCCGCAGTCCAAAAACATGGATCAAGTCAACCGAATGCTCCAAATTGCCCCATATAGAGTGTGTCTGTGTGAGTGAGTGAGTATGTACCGAGTGATAGATCGGCACACTGTTCTGGGTGTATCTTCCCAGCGCCCGAGACGTTCTCCACTGGATGGGCATGGGGAACCCCCCCTGCGACCCTAGCAGAGGATAAAGTTGAAGATAATGAATATGGATGAATGAATCGCTTCCATGACTCATGGACTCATGGTGGGTAGCATTTTCTCCTCTCAATGCAAGGGATTCCTGGTACGAATCCCAATCTGGTAGTTTCCATGTTCTCCGGTTTCCTCCCACAGTCCAAAAACATGTATTAAGGTCAATCGAATGCTCCAAATTGCCCCATATAGAGTTTGTTTGTGTAAGTGAGTGTGTGTCCAGTGATAGATTGGCGACCCTAGTAGAGGGGAGAATATTTTGGACAGGACGCTGGACTGTGGTGTTGATTATTTAATGTGTACATTTCAGATTTTAGATATCTTGTTTGGTTAGTTGTGATGAATTCATCCATGGGGGGGGGGGGGGGTTCCCCATGTTCTCCCCAGGGAAGAACATTTTGGGCGCTGGGCAGATACACCCAGGACAGGACACCAATCTATCACTGGACACACACTCACTCACACAGACACACTCTACATGGGGCAATTTGGAGAATTCAATTGACTTGATCCATATTTTTGGACTGTGGGAGGAAACCGGAGAACCCGGAGGAACCCCACACGGACATGGGGAGAACATGGAAACTCCACCCAGATTGGGATTCGAACCGGGAATCCCTAGCGCCGAGAGGAGAACATGCTAACCACTAAGCCACCGTGCCGCCACACCTCTAGCCATTAATATAAAAAATATTTAGGATTTCAGTACAGGGGAGCACAGTGTTGGAGTTTAAGGTCCTTATATAATTAACTAGTCGTAATTCTTTTAGCCACTGATGCCTAAATAGGGCTCCTTTTTTTTTACGGATGCTATAATCTTGCTATGTTTACATTTCCCCATCTTCTTTATGTAATTCATTGTCAGTTCCTTTAAACCTGTAATTTACTTCCTTTTCCTGTGACAGTAAATCCAGTGAAGAAGGATGAAGGCTCACAGACACTTTCCTTTGACATCCATAAAGCCAGCTACTGAGTCTTGTCAAACTGCCACCCACATTGCATCATCAAGCCGCTTATCGTGCTTGGAGGAATGACAGTTAGTTTTAGCCATGAATCCACTAGAATGACACTCATCCTATTTCTCGTTGGAAGTGTTCACAGTGCAGGGTTATGAATTTTGTTTTTAATATTCAGCTCTTAGATTGGGTAGACCCCAACATTTTTCCTTATTTTGTCTTTGAACATTAAAAAACATGAGGTTTTAATAATAAGTTATAAAAAGGAACATTGAAACTGTTATACATACATACATATATATATATATATATATATATATATATATATATATATATATATATATATATATATATATATAGGCGGCACGGTGGCTTAGTGGTTAGCACGTTCGCCTCTCAGCGCTAGGGATTCCCGGTTCGAATCCCCATCTGGGTGGAGTTTCCATGTTCTCCCCGTGTCTGCGTGGGTTTCCTCTGGGTTCTCCGGTTTCCTCCCACAGTCCAAAAACATGGATCAAGTTCATTGAATTCTCAAAAATTGCCCCCTATAGAATGTGTCTGTGTGAGTGAGTGTGTGCCCAGCGATGGATTGGCGCCCTGTCCTGGGTCTATCTGCCCAGCGCCCGAGATGTTCTCCCCTGGATGGGCATGGGGAACCCCACTGTGATCCTAATAGAGGATAAGCGGAAGATAATGAATGAATGAATGAATATATATATATATATATATATATATATATATATATATATATATATATATATATATATATATATATATATATATATATACACATTTTCATCTAGAATTATCTTTCGAAATAAAAATAAGTCTCATCTCAATATCTTCCACTTATTGTTCTAATCCTTATTTTATTGTTTATATTATTCAATTCATCTCTTCTTTGACTCTTTCTATGTATTTTTATTTTATCGCTCTGATTTATTAATATATTATATTTTTCTTCATTTCAATGCACTATTTTAATTATTGTAAATAAGTATGATTATTTTTATGACTCTGTTAAGCACTTGGTGGCACGGTGGCTTAGTGGTTAGCATGTTCTCCTCTCAGCGCTAGGGATTCCAAGTTCGAATCCCAATCTGGGTGGTGTTTCCACACAAACACACTCTATATGGGGCAATTTGGAGAATTCAATTGAACTTGATACATGTTTTTGGACTGTGGGAGGAAACCAGGGAACCCGGAGGAAACCCATACGGACGTGGGGAGGTCAAATTGCCCCATATAGAGTGCGTTTGTGTGGAAACTTCACCCAGATTGGGATTCGAACCGGGAATCCCGAACGCTGAGAGGACAACATGTGAGTGAGTGTACCCAGTGATGGATTGGCGCCCTGTTCTGGGTGTATCTGCCCAGCGCCCGAAACGTTCTCCCCTGGATGGGCATGAAGAACCCCCTCGTGACACTAGAGGATAAAGCGGAAGATGATGGATGGATGGATGGATGTAAAGCACTTTGGAGAGGAGGGGGGCTTAAAACATGGTGCCAATCCATTTCTGGGCACACACTCACACAGACACACTCTATATGGGGCAATTTGGAGAATTCAATTTACCTTGAATCCATGTTTGACTGTACATGACTGTAGGAGGAAACCGGAGAATCCAGAGGAAACCCACAAAGACACAAAAAGAACATGGAAACTCCACCCAAATCGGGATTTGAACCCCGACTAACCACACTAACCAGACTAACCACAACACAACCGTGTACCAAACCATTTTCTAAAACTCAAATTAGCATTTGAATTCAAAGCCCACCACCCCACAAACTACAGCATTAATTAAAAGCTAATGAATGTGTGGATGGAACATGCTGGCATATTTTAAAAAGTAAAAGCCCAGAAGTGATTTAATTGTCCTGATGATGGTTCTAAACTTTCTTGAATCGGTTCGCAGGCCTAAGATGAGAATCACAGACCTTTAAGGTTTCAGCGGCTGAGGAAAGTGCTGTTCAAGTTTGTATTGCTCCCCTCTATATATTCCATTGTGATGCGGTATCTCATTAGTTACTGTCCACTGGACTAGCATTCAGAGTGCACCATTAAATATAGTATTGGTCGTGTGCTTTGCATCACTGGATCCAGTAAGCTATCCTTTCATCGATCCAACATGATGAAATGACCTTGGAGGTTGGCAGAAGTGTTTGTTGATTGGCTGCTTAGCTCAGAGATTCAGTGCAGAAGATGAGAAACTATAGTGCACAGAGGCAATCAACAGTCACGCCAAAGTAGAACCCCTTTTAGACTGAAGATCTTGTTTCAAATTCAACACACCAGTTTAAACCCGTTTCACGAGCAGGACTAGCAAAAACGCCTTTACCATTTAATATGACAGGTACTGATGAGTTATTTATATAGGACTTTTTCATCCATCCATTATCTTCTGCTTTATCTATTAGGGTCATGGGGTGGGGGTTCCCCATGCCCATCCAGGGGAGAACATCTCGGGCATTGGGCAGAGGTGCCAATCTGTCTAAGCCACTGTGCTGCCCAAATTTTATAATCCACCCCTCCATCCATCCATTATCTTCCGCTTTATCCTCTACTAGGGACGTAGGGGGGTTTCCCATGACCATCCAGGGGAGAATATTTCGGGTGATGGATAGATACACCCAGGACAGGGCACCAATCTATCACTGGGCACACACTTACTAACACATACAGACACACTCTATATGGGGCAATTTGGAGAATTCAATTGACCTTGATCCATGTTTTTGGACTGTGGGAAGAAACCGGAAAACCTGGAGGAAACCCACACGGACACGGGGAGAACCTGGAAACTCCACCCAGATTGGGATTCGAACTAGGAATCCCTAGTGCTGAGAGGAGAACATGCTAACCACTAAACCACTGTGCTGCACAAACTTTATAATCCATCCAACCATTATCTCCCGCTTTATCCTCTACTAAGTTTGCAAGGGGGGGTTCTCCATGCCCATCCAGGGGAGAACGTTTCGGGCACTGGGCAGATACACCCAGGACAGGGCACCAATCTATCACTGGGCACACACTCACTCACACAGACACACTCTATGTGGGGCAATTTGGAGAATTGAATTGACTTGTTCCATGTTTTTTAGACTGTGAGAGGAAACCGGAGAACCCAGAGGAAACCCACGTGGACACGGGGAGAACATGGAAACTCCACCCAGATTGGGATCCGAACCGGGCATCCCTAGCGCTGAGTGGAGAACATGCCACCTGATATTTATAATCATTAATTAATGATTGGTAAATGAGTTTGAGGTTCTGGTCTGTTCTCACACATCAGCGTTGGGACTCTCTAAACTAAAAAGCACTCTCTTGGTCCCGCAGGACTTTTCTGCTTGTTCTGCATGCAGTTGTTTCTCTTGTGGAAATGTTCTGTCAGAACTGATTAGGACGGCGATCCTCACGTCTCTGGGTGTTCTCTGTATACTAAAGCTTATAAGGTTGCTTTTCGCCTGTAGTTAGGTTTTCAGGGTGTTTCTCTGCGAGACCTCGTTCATTTATCTGATGTTCAGCCTGAAGCAGGTCGCTATTCGGCGCCTCCAGCTGATTGATTGCACCTCCTGTCAACTCCTAACTTCATCAGCTGCTTTATGCCCCAACATAAATAACTTCCCAAGGTGCGGAATGCGTGCTCCGGTGATCTTACGGGCCTATGTTTTTGTATTCTTGGGACTTCAGCAAACCCTGTGTTATCTTAGCTGAAGAGCCTGACAATGATGCGAGGAAAGCATCTTCTTTATCCTCTCTTCTTTGTTTACCAAAGATGCTTTCAGACGGAAATAATTCCTTTATCCTCCCGTAAGCCCGTTTGGAGGCGAATGAATATTTTACAGCTCTTTTCCCAAAAGGCTGTTTTGAGAAATGATGGCCGTTCAAATTATACCTAAATCCATCCATCCATTATCTTCTGCTTTATCCTCTATTAGGGTCGTGGGTGGGGTACCCATGCCCATCCAGGGGAGAACGTTTTGGGCGCTGGGCAGATAGACCCAGGACAGGACGCCAGTCTATCACTGGACACACACTCACTCACACAGACACACTCTATATGGGGCAATTTTGGAGAATTCAATTGACCTTGATCCATGTTTTTGGACTGTGGGAGGGAACCGGAGAACCCGGAGGAAACCCACGCGGACACGAGAACATGGAAACTCCACCCAGATTGAGATTCAAACCGGGAATCCCTAGTGCTGAGAGGAGAACATACTAACCACTAGGCCACTGTGCCGACCCAAACCGAAATCCATCCATCATCTTCCGCTTTATCCTATATTAGGCTCGCGGGGGCAAACACACCCAATATATCGCTGGGCACACACTCACACACTTTATATAGGGCAATTTTGAGAACTCAATTGACCTTATGTATGTAAAATGTAAAAATTTAAGTTAGCTTCTTCTTCTTCTTTATATATGTTCAAGATTTCATTCATCCATCCATTATCTCCCGCTTTATCTTCTACCAGGATCGTGGGAGGGTTCCCCATGCCCATCCCGGGGAGAACATCTCGGGCGCTGGGCAGATACACCCAGGACAGGACGCCAATCTATTGTTGGATACACACTCACTCACACACTCTATATGGGGCAATTTTGGAGAACTCAATTGACCTTGATTCATGTTTTTGGACTGTGGGAGGAAACCGGAGAACCTGGAGGAAACCCACACAGACACGAGAACATGGAAACTCCACCCAGATTGGGATTCAAACCGGGAATCCCTAGTGCTGAGAGGAGAACATACTAACCACTAAAACACAGTGCCACCCTGTACCTAAATCTGTTTACAAAAAAATGTGTATTTGATGACCACCACCCTCCATCCCACCACCAATCCCATTCAACGCACTGGGTAAAATTGTCTGTATTAAATTAATGTCTACCTTGTTAACTTTACTCCAGTACAGTCTGTTGATTGCTGTTGATTTTCCCTCCATGCCGCGGTGGCTCACAGCGGTGTGTGCGCACAAGAAACTGGATGTGATGGTTTTGCCATTAATCACAGATTACATTTTGAAAATGGTGTCTCTCAAAATTGCCTCATCTGTTATCTTCTCAAATGACCTGCTAGCTGGGACTCACTGAGAGAACCTATTTAAGAACGTTTTACATTCTAATAAAAAAGCTATTTAAGCCACAAATTTGGCGTTTAATATTAAAACAAAAATTAAAATGAAAGAAACGGTTTATTGACCGATTCGGGTTCTAATTCAAACCGAAGCCGTTGAGAAAATGGAAATAAGAATTATAATCCCGAGAACCTAGAGATTCTTATTAATACTTTCATGAACATCAATAGATATTTGTTAATCATGTGTTGCATATGTTTCTTTTTCCATATGATACCCATCCATTCACTGTCTTCCTTGGGTCGGAGGGTTCCCCATGCCTAGCCAGGGGAGAACGTTTAAGGCGCTGGGCAGATACACCCAGGACAGGGTGCCAATCTATCACTGGGCACACACTCACTCACACAGACACACTCTATATGGGGCAATTTGGAGAATTCAATTAACCTTGATCCATGTTTTTGGGCTGCAGGAGGAACCTGAAGAACCCGGAGGAAACCCACACGGACACGAGAAGAACATGGAAACTCCACCCAGATTGGGATCCGAACCGGGAATCCCTAGTGCTGAGAGGAGAACATGCCACCCGATATTTATAATCATTATTTAAAGATTAGTAAATGAGTCCATCCATTATCTTCTGCTTTATCCTCTACTAGGGTCGTGGGGGGGCTTCCAGATGTCCATCAAGGGGAGAACGTTTCGGGCGCTAAGCAGATACACCCAGGACAGGACACCAATCTATTACTGCACACACACACAAACCCACTCTATATGGGGCATTCATTCATTATCTTCCGCTTTATCCTCTACTAGGGTCATTGGGGGGTTCCCTATACCCATCCAGAGGAGAACGTTTCGGGCGCTGGGCAGATACACCCAGGACAGGAAGGCAATCTATCACTGGACACACACACACTTACACAAACACACTCTATATGGGGCAATTTGGAGCATTCAATTGATCTTGATCCATGTTTTTGGACTGTGGGAGGAAACCGGAGAACCCGGAGGAAACCCACGCAGACACGGGGAGACCATGGAAACTCCGTCCAGATTGGGATTCGAACCGGGAATCCCCAGCGCTGAGAGGAGAACATGCTAACCACTAAACCACCGTGCCGCCATATATGATATCAGAAGAGTGTATTGACTTGAACCCATTACTGGTCTGATATTGATATCAACTGAGTAACCGAGCTCTCTGCGAGCTTGTTATGCAAAAAGCTTGATTGTAGGGTGATTTAAGCTGTTACAGCTCAAAATACATCGGTGGATCAGATGTGCAAAATCAGATCCAAAATTGATCCAGCATTTCAGAACAAAATGAGTTCTGATGAGAATAGATTTCAGTATAATGCATCTGCAACCTACATCTTATGTTGGACTTCTAAAAGGAATATAAACTGGATACATAAAATATTAAGGCATATATATATATATATATAGGGCGGCACGGTGGCTTAGTGTTTAGCACGTTCTCCTCTCAGCGCTAGGGATTCCCGGTTCGAATCCCCATCTGGGTGGAGTTTCCATGTTCTCCCCGTGTCTGTGTGGGTTTCCTCCGGGTTCTCCGGTTTCCTCCCACAGTCCAAAAACATGGATCAAGTTAATTGAATTCTCAAAATTGCCCCCTATAGAGTGTGTCTGTGTGAGTGAGTGTGTGCCCAGCGATGGATTGGCGCCCTGTCCTGGGTCTATCTGCCCAGCGCCCGAGACGTTCTCCCCTGGATGGGCATGGGGAACCCCACCGCGACCCTAATAAAGGATAAGCGGGAGATAATGAATGAATGAATGAATATATATATATATATACACCACAAAAGGGATTATTTTTGCAATTAATTGCGATAAAAAAACACTTCAATTAATTATTTAATTATAAAAACGCTTTAGCATCGTCATAAAGATTCATAAGAAAAATACGTGCCCATATCCTAGGGATTACCGGTTCAAATCCCCATCTGGGTGGAGTTTCCATGTTCTTCCCGTGTCCGCGTGGGTTTCCTCCGGATTCTCCGGTTTCCTCCCACAGTCCAAAAACATGGATCAAGGTCAATCAAATCCTCCAAATTGCCCCATATAGAGTGTGTCTGTGTGAGTGAGTGTGTGCCCAGTGATAGATTGGTGTCCTGTCCTGGGTGTATCTGCCCAGCGCCCGAGATGTTCTCCCCTGGGTGGAGTTTCCATGTTCTTCCCGTGTCCGGGTGGGTTTCCTCCGGATTCTCCGGTTTCCTCTCACAGTCCAAAAACATGGATCAAGGTCAATTAAATTCTCCAAATTGCCCCATATAGAGTGTGTCTGTGTGAGTGAGTGTGTGCCCAGTGATAGATTGGTGTCCTGTCCTGGGTGTATCTGCCCAGCACCCAAAATGTTTTCCCCTGGGGAGAACATGGGGAGAACATGGGAGAACATGGGACCCCCCTGAAGATAACGGTGGATGGATTGATGAATCCATCACAACTAACCAAATATGAACAAGATATATAAAATCTGAAATCTATATGGATTATACATTAAATAATCAACGCCACAGTCAGGATCAGACCGTTAGTCATTTTTGTAATTAATCCCAATAAAAAATGTTACAATTAATTCATTGTAAGAGCGCTTCAATGTCGTCATGACGATTTGACCCATATTAGACTCGTTCTCAGTATCACATCATATGTTGAGTAGCCTAATGAATCCCGACATGCATCACTAATCCAATCAGTCAAATGTTATCAGTACATTCATCTATGAAACCCCTGATGAATCTGCTGATGCTGAGAGGAAAGCCAGTTTCATGTTTATGTAGATTTGTCAAACCAGTAATCCCCTTGCGCTGTCGCAATCATAAAGAGTATGCAATGACTGATGGCACCATTATTAGAAGATCAACATGACAACCTAAATGTAACTGAGTATATAAAAAAGCACTTTGCATGTAAAAGGAACAATAACACAATGCAGGCTATGACTGAATTCTATTGTTATGTTAAAATAAAAACAGCAAACCAATTAATGCTAGAATTTAAGAACAAGAAACCTTTTTATTTGTCCAGATGGTATGTATCCAAGAGTGACATGGTGGCACGACCGCCTCTCAGCACTAGGGTTTGGATCCCAATCTGAGTGGAGTTTCCATGTTCTCCCCGTGTCCGCATGGGTTTCCTCCGGGTTCTCCAGTTTCCTCCCACAGTCCAAAAACATGGATCCAAGTCGATTGAATTCGCCAAATTGCCCCATATAGAGTGTGAATGTGTGAGTGAGTGCGTGTCCAGCAATACATTGGCGTCCTGGTTCTCCGGTTTCCTCCCACAGTCCAAAAACATAGATCAAGGTCAATTGAATTCTTCAAATTGCCCCATATAGAGTGTGTTTGTGTGAGTGAATGTGTGCCCAGCGATGGATTGGTGTCCTGTTCAGTGGGGTAATCCATCTACACAATTCTTTGTAAGATAGGATGTATATGTAAAGTGGGCGGCACGGGGGCTTAGAGGTTAGCATGTTCTTCTCTCAGCGCTGGGGATTCAGGTTCGAATCCCAATCTGGGTGGAGTTTCCATGTTCTTCCCGTGTCCGCATGGGTTTCCTCCGGGTTCTCCGGTTTCCTCCCACAGTCCAAAAACATGGATCAAGTCAATTGGATTCTCAAAAATTGCCCCATATACAGTGTGTCTGTGTGAGTGAGTGTGTGCCCAGCGATGGATTGGCGCCCTGTCCTGGGTCTATCTGGCCGGCGCCCGAAACGTTCTCCCCTGGATGGACATGGGGAACCCCCACACGACCCCAATAGAGCATAAAGCGGAAGATAATGAATGAATGAATGAATGATAACTTTAAAATAACAGGGTAATCGGGGTCTGTGACCCATAATTTCGTTCTTATCTCATCTCATGTGATATTAATGATAATAAAATTTTCTTGAATCTTGAATATTACCTTTTAATAAACACCCATTCTAGCATTGTGACCGGTAACCAAATCAACCTGAAGTTTAACTCACCAGTGTCGAGCTTGGTTCCTTTAGCGCAGGCCACTATAGCACCCATGCTGGGTTGGGAAGTCATGCCGGCCATGGAGTCCACGGCCACATCCACAATATCAGCCCCAGCTTCTGCACACGCCAACATCGCTGCTACACCCGCTCCGGCTGTATCGTGAGTGTGTATATGGATGGGCACGTCAGGAAATCGATCTCTTAGAGCTGTAATCAGCAAATGACTTGCCTTGGGTTTCAACAGACCAGCCATATCCTAAAGATAGAGTTACAACATTACAACACTGTCGTTTTTAAGACATAATGTGAGGAACATCAGTATGCACAAAACGGCCTGAAGAGGTGCTCTGGAGTGCTGCAAATTTATCTCCGTCTTGTCATCTGTAGAGTATAATCCATCCATCCATTATCTTCCGCTTTATCCTCTATTAGGGTCACGGTGGGGGGTTCCCCATGCCAATCCAGGGGAGAACGTTTCGGGCGCTGGGCAGATACACCCAGGACAGGACACCAATCTATCACTGGTTACACTCACTTACAAACACACTCTATATGGGGCAATTTGGAGAATTCAATTGACCTTGATCCATGTTTTTGGACTCATTCATTCATTATCTCCCGCTTATCCTCTATTAGGGTCGCGGTGGGGTACCCATGCCCATCCAGGAAAGAACGTCTCGGGCGCTGGGCAGATACATCCAGGACAGGGCGCCAATCCATCGCTGGGCACACACTCACTCACACAGACACACTCTAAACGGGGCAATTTGGAGAATTCAATTGACCTTGATCCATGTTTTTGAACTGTGGGAGGAAACCGGAGAACCCGGAGGAAACCCACGCGGACACGGGGAGAACATGGAAACTCAAACCAGATTGGGATTCCAACCGGGAATCCCTAGTGCTGAGAGGCGAACATGCTAACCACTAAGCCACCGTGCCGCCGTAGAGTATAATGTTTATCTAAAGTATAATAAGTCATTTGGCATCTTTATGGACAATAATATGCTGTTAAAACGTGTCTGTACCAGATGTTTAAGGACAGATGATGAATTCCGTAATTAAATGCGCTCATATATTATGAATGAGCATAATTCATTATCGCAGGCGGCACGGTGGTTTAGTGGTTTGCACGTTCGCCTCTCAGCGCTAGGGATCCAAACCTGGATCACCAGTCCCACATGTATTCAAGGTGGATTCCACATACCAACGTGGATTCAAGGTGCCAAAAATTGCCCCATATAGAGTGTGTTTGTGTGAGTGAGTGTGTGTCCAGTGATAGATTGGAGTCCTGTCCTGGGTGTATCTGCCCAGCGTCTGAGACGTTCTCCCCTGGATGGGCATGGGGAACCCCCCACGACCCTAATAGAGGATAAAGCAGAAGATAATGAATGGATGGGTGGATTTGTGTTTTTTCTTTTGAAACATCAGGTGGCTGGCTTGGTGTGTGTGTGTATGTGTGTGTGTGTGTGTGTGTGTTATACCCTGAGGAAAGGAACGGCGCCAGGACACTCTGTAAACAGAAAGCAAGCTGACAGAAACCAGTGTGACACTCAAGGTGAGGTTCTCGGTTCTGTCATTCATGTGCTGCCCAAATACACCACCTCATAAAAACAATATTCTCTAACGGCGGTGGATTGGTTCAGTAAGGTAATCCATCTATACAAAAGTTTGTGAGTTTCAAAGACTTTTATAAAGTCTTTATGTATATGTAAAGTGGGCGGCATGGTGGCTTAGTGATTAGCATGTTCTCCTCTCAGTGTTAGGGATTCCTGGTTCAAATCCCAATCTTGGTGGAGTTTCCATGTTCTCCCCGTGTCCATGTTGGTTTCCTCCGGGTTCTCCGGTTTCCTCCCACAGTCCAATAACATGGATCAAGTCAATTGAATTCTCCAAATTGCCCCATCTAGAGTGTGTTTGTGCGAGTGAGTGTGTGTCCAGTGATAGATTGGCACCCTGTATTGAGTGAATCTGCCCAGCGCCCAAAAAGTTCTCCCCTGGATGGGCATGGAGAACCCCCCCACCCCCTCCACGACCCCAATATAGGATAAAGTGGAAGATAATGGATGGATGGATAATATGTAGTTGGAGCAGGAGCATGTTCTCCTCTCAGTGCTTGGGATTCCCAGTTCGAATCCCAATCTGGGTGGAGAACCATGTTCTCCCCGTGTCCTCTGGTTTCCTCCCACAGTCCAAAAACATGGATCAAGTCAATTGAATTCTCCAAATTGCCCCATATAGAGTGTGTTTGTGTGAGCGAGTGAGTGCCCAGCGATAGATTGGCGTCCTGTCCTGGGTGTATCTGCCCAGCCCCCGAAACGTTCTCCCCTGGATGGGCATGGGAACCCCCCCCCCACGACGCTAGTAGAGGATAAAGCAGAAGATAATGGATGGATGGATAATATGTAGTTGGAGCAGGAGCATGTTCTCCTCTCAGTTCTTGGGATTCCCGGTTCGAATCCCAACCAGGGTGGAGAACCATGTTCTCCCCGTGTCCGCATGGGTTTCCTCCGGGTTCTCCGGTTTCCTCCCACAGTCCAAAAACATGGATCAAGGTCAATTAAATTCTCCAAATTGCCCCATATAGAGTGTGTTTGTGTGGTATATGCAGCTCTGTATGCAGTTTGCAGTTCTGTAGGCACTTGCTCTACCTTTATTGACAGAATGTGCGTCCCTGCCTTGACAAGCTCCTCCGCCAGCTGCAAATAGTACTCTAGTGAGTATTTCTGTCTCATGGGATCAGAGACATCTCCCGTGTAAGAGATGGCTGCTTCCACCACACCCCCAGCCGAGCCAGCCGCCTCCATCCCCAGCAGCATATTGGGCAAGTAGTTCAGAGAGTCGAAGACACGGAAGATGTCCATTCCGTTCTCCTTCGCAACCTCACAGAACCTGGGAAGAAAGAAAGGACGGCGGGAAATGAGACTGGAAGGAAGAGAAGGAAGACAAGCATATGGCGCTGTAATAGAACCGTGGAGGCGTTCTATTGCATCAGATATCTTATATTACTTGGTCCGAATGGGAAATAAAGTAAGACGTCGTTGCATTGCATGGGATGTTGTTGCTATCAGTTGACATTATTATAAATTCTTTAACAGAAACATCTCAGACATAAAAGGAAGATTAAAAACAATAGATCATGTGATAAAAGAAACACAAATCGTCTATTAGGGTCACGGTGGGGTTCCCCAAGCCCATCCAGGGGAGAACGTCTCGGACGCTGAGCAGATACACCCAGGACAGGACGCCAATCCATCACTGGTTACACTCACTCACACAAACACACTCTATATGGGGCAATTTGGAGAATTCACTTGACCTTGATCCATGTTTTTGGACTGTGGGAGGAAACCGGAGAACCCGGAGGAAACCCATGAGGACACGGGGAGAACATGGAAACTCCACCCAGATGGGGATTCGAACCAGGAATCCATAGTGCTGAGAGGAGAACATGCTAACCACTAAGCCACCGCGGCGCCCTATCAAGATTTCATAAAATAAAAATAAAAAAAATCTAAAAACTAGATTAATTATTCTTAAAATAAGAAAGATTTAAAAAAACTAGACTATTTATCTCTATCGAAAATTATGTCCGTTCTTGGGGCTGCACGGTGGCTTAGTGGTTGGCATGTTCTCCTCTCAGCACTAGGGATTCCCGGTTCGAATCCCCATCTGGGTGGAGTTTCCATGTTCCCCCCGTGTCCACGTGGGTTTCTTCCGGGTTCTCTGGTTTCCTCCGACAGTCCAAAAACATGGATCGAGTTAATTAAATTCTCCAAATTGCCCCATATAGAGTGTGTCTATGTGAGTGAGTGTGTGTCCAGCAATAGATTGGCGTCCTGTCCTGGGTGTATCTGCCCAGCGCCCGAAACGTTCTCCCCTGGATGAGCATTGGAGAACCCCCCCTCCACATATATTAGGGTCCTATATTGACCCTAATATAGGACAAAGCAGAAGATAATAGATGGATTAATATATACCATAAATAACTGTTCTTAGGCTTTTAAGGCTTTTATAAAGACTTTTCATCAAAGGTTTCATTAAGATTGCTATTATTGTAGTTTGATGTGTGTGTGTGTGTGTGTGTGTGTGTGGGTGTGTGTGTTTATACTTAAACACTGCATTATCGGGGTAGTTGGTGTATCCCACTGCATTAGCTCCTCTTAGGAGCATCTGGAAAGGCACATTGGGGATTAAAGCTCTCAGCTCCTGCAGCCTGCGCCATGGACACTCCCACAGGAAGCGCATAGCCACATCAAATGTAGCCCCTGGAGAGAGAGACGGACATAGAGAATGGAGGTTCTGTGAAATGTATTATAATTAATTATTCGGTTGCTGCACTGTCTGTCTAATGTTAAACAGAGGTCAAAGGAAACGTGTATATCAAACATCAACTTATAAAAAAAAAAAACAATCCTGAATATTTCCTTATTAAGTTAAACTATTTACAGACTTTTTATAACAGAAATATATCATTTTAACTAATATTTAAATAGCTCTTTTATTTTATTTTTATTATATGTAGCTGGGGCGGCACGGTGGCTTAGTGGTTAGCATGTTCTCCTCTCAGCACTGGGGATTCAAGTTCAAATCCCATCTGGCTGGAGTTTCCATGTTCCCCTCGTGTCCATGTGGGTTTCCTCTGGGTTCTCCGGTTGCCTCCCACAGTCCAAAAACATTGATTTAAGGTAAATTGAATGCTGCAAATTGCCCCATATAGAGTGTGTCTGTGTGAGTGAGTGCGTCTCCAGTGATAGATTGGCACACTGTCCTGGGTGTATCTGCCCAGCGCCCGAAACGTTCTCCCCTGGATGGACATGGGGAACCCCCCCGCGACCCTAATAGAGGATAAAGCGGAAGATAATGGATGAATGGATGGTTAGGGCGGCATGGTGGCTTAGTGGTTAGCATGTTCTCCTCTCAGCGATAGGGATTCCGGTTCAAATCCCATTCTGGGTGGAGTTTCCATGTTCTCCCCGTGTCCGTGTGGGTTTCCTCCGGGTTCTTCGGTTTCCTCCCACAGTCCAAAAACATGGATCAAGTCAATTGAATGCTCCAAATTGCCTGAGTGTGGGTCTCCCCTGGATGGGCATGGGAAACCCCCCGTGACCCTAGTAGAGGATAAAGTGGAAGATAAAGGATGGATGGATTATATGGTTAGCATGTTCTCCTCTCAGCGCTGAGGATTCAGATTCAAATCCCAACCTGGGCGGAGTGTCCATGTTCTCCCTGTGGCTGCATTGGTTTCCTTCCTGCCTTGTCCATGGTGACTTCAGCCATAGTGGTAGCTTGGTGAGACCGGGAATGGGACCACCGACCGTCAGGTCTCAAGTCTGGTTCCTCAAGCACAAAACTATGACTTTGACAAAGCATACAACTCAAGCTATCCCAGCAGCGGTGAAAACTGGTGATGCATCGATATGGTCAGATTAACATCGCTAGGCCAATTTCAAAATCCATTTAAAATCAATCAAGCATGTGTATGCATAAACCCAAACCCCAATTCTAGTTTTACTCTCTGAATCCAAACTCGAGAGCAAACAGAACTCCGATTACTTCCCAGCACTGTGTTCTCCATTCATCCATCCATCCATCATCTTCTGCTTTATCCTCTGCTAGGGTTGCGGGGAGTTTCTCCATGCCCATCCAGGGGAGAACGTTTCGGGTGCTGGGCAGATACACCCAGGACAGGGCGCCAATCTATCACTGGGTACAGACTTACTCACACACACACACTCTATATGGGGCAATTTGGAGAATTCAAAAGACCTTGATCCATGTTTTTTAACTGTAGGAGGAAACCAGAGAACCCGGAGGAAACTCACGTGGACATGGGAAGAACATGGAAACTCCACCCAGATTGGGATTCAAACCGGGAATCCCTAGCGCTGAGAGGAGAACATTCCAACACAACATTCCAAGTCACAGTGCTGCCCCGATTTATTATCCTCAATGACTTCAATCCATCCATTATCTTTCACTTAATCCTCCACTAGGGTCGCGGGGGGGTTCCCCATGACCATTCAGGGGAGAACGCTTTGGACAGGACAGGACACCAATCAATCAGACTCACTTACACAGACATACAAACTCTATATGGGGCAATTTATGGCATCCAATTCAACCTGAATTCACGTTGGAATGTGGAATCCACCTTGAATCCACCTGGGGCTGGAGATCCAGGTTTGAATCCCAATTTGTATGGGGTTTCCATCCCAACTGGCATTCAAACACACTCTATATGGGGCAATTTGGAGATTTAATTGACCTGACCCATGTTTTTGGACTGTGGGAGGAAACCGGAGAACCCGGAGGAGACCCACGTGGACACGAACATGGAAACTCTACCGAGATTAGGATTGGAACCAGCGCTGAGAGGCGAACGTGTCCTCAGTCCATCCAAAAAAAACCCAAAAAAAACCAAAAAAAAAACAGTGTCTGCATAAGCTCATGTAAATGTGTATTTACACACAAAGCGCTTTAACTGGCTACACAAATGTATCTGCAAATAAAACATGACAGTCTGTACTCCAGCCTCACATTTATCTTTTTTTTTTTTCATTAATGCAGATTCCACGGATATAAACCAAAAATAACAGTATGCCGCTCGGCTGTCAGGAGGCGCTGCGAGGCATTGTATTTTAATTTAGATTTATCATCTGAGATCCAGCAGTTACGCCTTGCTAACTCATTGCAGGGTGTTGTATCAGATAATGGACTGGCCCTTCTTAACTGACAGCACTGATACAATGCTGCTCTTCTTCTTTCTTCTCACTTAGCGTCCCTCATATCATCATGCATGGAGGAAAAGATTAGAAACCAGCGCCTGATTAAAAAACCTTTACATCACGCTGTTTCAACAATATTATTTCTTATTAAGTGGAAGACAAACTTTTCCCGGCTTTAGATATTTCACAGGAATGTTATGGTGTGCAGTGTGTGTAGCGTTTGTGCGATTAGTTCATGTGCTGAATGCTAAACAGCGGTTAATTACATGAAAATGAATTTTCCGTGGGTTGCTTAGTGCTTAGCATGTTCTCCTCTCAGCGCTAGGGATTCCCGGTTCAAACCCCCATCTGGCTGGAGTTTCCATGTTCTCCCCATGTCCGCATGGGTTTCCTCCGGGTTCTCCGGTTTCCTCCCACAGTCCAAAAACATGGATGCTCCAAATTGCCCCATATAGAGTGTGTTTGTGTGAGTGAGTGAGTGTGTGTCCAGTGATAGATTGGCGTCCTGTCCAAAACATTCTCCCCTGGATGGATAGGGGAACCCCCCCATGACCCTAGTAGAGGATAAAGCGGAAGATAATGGATGGACGGATAATTGACAAGAGGGTGGCATGGTGGCATAATGGTTAGCATGTTCTCCTCTCAGCGCTAGAGATTCCCAATTCAAATCCCAATCTGGGTGGAGTTTCCATGTTCTCCCCATGTCCGCGTGGATTTCGTCTGCCGAGTGCCCGAAACGTTCTCCCCTGGATGGGCATGAGGAACCGCCCCGCGACCCTAATAGAGGATAAAGCGGATGATAATGGATGGATATATATATATATATATAGGAAGGTCATAGAAAACATTGTTAGGAAGAATGTTATTTAAAAAGTCCTTGGTTTTAAAGTAACTTCACGTAAAGGTATCTGCAGAATGCTGTGTATGTAAATATGTACATTTGTAAATATTCTACTAAAACAACAAGGTTTTGAGATGGAGCTGTAAACCTCGTGCATATGAAAGTAATAAAGACCTGTAAAAAAAAAAAATATATATATAATAGTATTAAAGCAAGGGCGGCACGGTGGCTTAGTGGTTAGCACATAGTATTAAAGCATCTTTTCAAAATGTGAGCCCTCCTACCTCCCCAGTTCTCCACACTATAGAGACTACTAAAGTTGTGTGCTACGTATGGAGCGATCTTCTTCAGGTCGTACGTTCTGACCCGTGTAGCCAGCAGAGACTGATGAGCATCTCTGAAGGTTGTGTCCATCAACAGCAGCCCCTGATGCCGCCTCACTGCCCGCGCAAATCCTGCAGGACCTTCTCTTAATAAGATATCCCGAAACCCTGCAGGAGGTGCTCCTACATACATACACACACACACACACACAAAAAATGCATACACAAATGCACATGCATGCATGCAAGTGTGCGCACACACAGACTCACACACACACACAAACACATGCGCACACACAAATGCACATGCATGCATGCACGTGCACAAAAATGCACACACACACATACAAATTTGCAAACACACACACATACAAATGCACACATACACACATACACACACACACAAATGCACACAC
>JAFMOD010000840.1:468590-494239 GCA_019802435.1 Corydoras maculifer | reverse complement strand
GCGCTAGGGATTCCCGGTTCGAATCCCCATCTGGGTGAAGTTTCCATGTTCTCCCCGTGTCTGCGTGGGTTTCCTCCGGGTTCTCCGGTTTCCTCCCACAGTCCAAAAACATGGATCAAGTTAATTGAATTCTCAAAATTGCCCCGTTTATAGTGTGACTGTGTGAGTGAGTGTGTGTCCAGCGATGGATTGGCGCCCTGTCCTGGGTGTATCTGCCCAGCGCCCGAGACGTTCTCCTCTGGATGGGCATGGGGAACCCCACCGCGACCCTAATAGAGGTTAAGCGGGAGATAATGAATGAATGAATGAATGAATAATAACAATAATAATAATAATAATAAAACACAGTAAATGTACAAACCCAGGTAATGCAGGAGTTTCTGGGCACGGTTCTGTGTGGGCTTCAGGTTGAACAATTCCTGGTTCTCATCTATAAACTGTGTGTCTACAGTGCTGTGCAGAAACTGATTATTACTCAAAACATTGTGCAGGAAGGGGATGTTTGTCTGTGAACACAAAACACAAAGGGGATTGTAAAACACAAACACGAGCTGACGATCTTTAGAATTCAGTCACATATACACAGAGCAATTATTGCTTCAGGTTTCGATTCTAATGTGATCATGTGACTGATGCGAATGTCAACCCGAGGTTTCCGGGCAACAAATATTACAATTTTTTTTATGCAAAAATGTACTTATTCTTCTTATCCATCCATCCATTATCTTCTGCTTCATCCTATATTAGGGTCGCGGGGGGTTCCCCATGCCCATCCAGGGGAGAACGTTTCGGGCGCTGGGCAGATAGACCCAGGACAGGACGCCAATCTATCACTGGGCACACACTCACTCACACAGACACACTCTATATGGGGCAATTTGGAGAATTCAATAGACTTGATCCATGTTTTTGGACTGTGGAAGGAAACCGGAGAACCCGGAGGATACCCACGCAGACACGGGGAGAACTCCCCGTGGGAACTCCACCCAGATTGGGATTGGAACCGGGAATCCCTAGTGCTGAGAGGAGAACATGCTAAACATTAAGCCACCTTTATTCTTAATATTTACTTTGCAATATCTTTACTACAATCTGCAAATGAGAAGTGTCAATTACAAAAGCTTTAATTAGACAATAACATCTTTAAGTATTTATATACCTTTAAAAAACATTTTTTCAATAACCTATTACCAACCAGTGCACCAATTCATCTCGTCTCATTTAATCAACTGAATTAATAAAGGGATCTATTTTGCCCAGAGTACTTGCACATGGAGGAATTAGTCCTCCACATTTAACCTATTCATACAGTGACACACAACTACACACTGAGTCAAGTGAGCACACATGCCCGGAGCGGTGGCAGCCTTGTACACAGTGCTCGGGGGCAATTGGGGTTAGGTGCCTTGCCCAAGGGCACTTCAGCCATAGCACTCGGTGGGACCAGGAATTGAACCGCAGACCTTCAGGTGGAAGCTTATTTAACCACAAGCCCACAACTGCCACCTTGTAAATCCTGTAAACCCTTATTTAATAAATCAGTTATGATGTCAGTCTAGGGCGGCACAGTGGCTTAGTGGTTAGCATGTTCTCTTCTCAGCGCAAGGGACCCCGGTTCGAATCCCAATCTGGGTGGAGTTTCCATGTTCTCCCCATGTCCTCGTGGGTTTCCTCCGGGATCTCTGGTTTCCACCCACAGTCCAAAAACATGGGTCAAGGTCAATTGAGTTCTCCAAATTGCCCCATATAGAGTGTGTCTGTGTGTGAGTGGGTGTGTGTCCAGTGATAGATTGGCGTCCTGTCCAGAGTGTATCCGCCCAGCGCCCGAAATGTTTTCCCCTTGGTGGACATGGGGACCCCCCCCCCAACCCTAGTAGAGGATAAAGCAGAAGATAATGGATGGATGGATGGATGGATGTAGTCAGTCTAAGGTAAATTAACTGCTCTAAATTGCCACATATAGAGTGTGTTTGTGTGTCTGGGTGAGTGAGTGTGCCCAGCAATTGTCTGACCCCCTGTCCTGGGTGTATCAGCCACCCCCCACCCAAAATGTTGACCTCCTGGATGGGCATGGGAAGACCCCATGCAAAGATAATGAGATAAGATTATAGAAAGTCTAATGCTTTCTCACATCACATGTACTTTTAGCCATTTTCATTTTATTTTTAGTTTTTGTTGCAAATTTTTTAAACCCCTCTGGATTGAACCAGCCTGGCAAGAAAAGTGGTGAAAATAAGCTTTAAAAAAAGTAAACTATTTTAGTAATCAGCTCCCACGGAGCCTTAATCGCATATCCACAAGTTGAAATCTCTTCATGACTAAACTAAGACAAGGAATTAAAGATGGCACAGCAGTAGCATCTTCTCCTGCCCTTACACTGAACTCACACTGCACTCCATTACAAGACACACATATACCACGTCTCCAAGAGCTACTGAATAATTGACATAAGATAAAACGTTTTCACATTAGATTGAGGCTTAGATAACATGGTTCATGCGTAGAAAATAATATATATATATTTTTTTATAAAGTTTTCTTTTTCCAAAAATGTCTGCCTGGAAGGCTGGGAGGACCATTTCTCTCGATTACTGTATCTGTGGCATAAAAAATGTTAATATTCCTACAGGAGAGCTGAAACACACCAGAGCAGACTTCACTTTCTCTTAGCATATTACATTCATCTTTAAAATAGAAAGGGAAGTGGATGACTGAACAAAATTCCATGGTGTATACATGTAGGCTTAGGAAATATTACAGGTATTTTCTTGCCATGATTCATTTTTATAATAAATAAAATCAAACACTATATTGTAGCCCAATTCCAACGTTCATAAGAAAAATACAGCAGGAACTTCAGACCAAGTGGTGCAACTCGGAAGAAGTTCCACTAAAAATAAAGTTCCACTTGCAGCACACTCGTCTGATTACTGTGTCCTCACAAAAAATATAGTTGGATATATATATATATATATATATATATATATATATATATATATATATATATATATATATATATATATACACACACATACACAGGATATATATATATATATATATATATATATATATATATATATATATATATTCATATATAAATATTCATTTATTATCTTCAGCTTTATCCTCTATTAGGGTCGTGGGGGGGGGGGTTCCCAATCTATCGCTGGGTATGTATATATATATATATATATGTTAATATTCAACGAAAGCCCCATGTTGTCTTTTTATCTATATCTATATCTATCTATCTATCTATCTATCTATATATATATATACACACACACACACACATATATATAGATAGATAGATAGATAGATAGATAGATAGATAGATAGATAGATAGATAGATAGATAGATAGATAGATAGATAGATAGATAGATAGATAGATAGATAGATAGATAGATAGATAGATAGATGGCACAGGGGCTTGTTTGTTTAGCACGTTCTCCTCTCAGCACTAGAGATTCCTGGTTTGAATCTCAATCTGATTTTCCCAATCTGAGTTTCCATGTTCTCCCCGTGTCTGCATGGGTTTCCTCCGGGTTCTCCGGTTTCCCCCCACAGTCCAAAAACATGGATTAAGGTGAATTGAATTCTCCAAATTGCCCCATATAGAGTGTGTCTGTCCTGGGTGTATCTGCCTAGCGCCTGAAATGTTTTCCCCTGGATGGGCATGGGGAACCCCCCCGCGACCCTAGTAGAGGATAAAGTGGAAGATAATAGAGTTTGTATTAAACTAGTGACAAACATAAAAAATTGCCATTTCTGGCATAATCTTATAATCATCAATCGTACCATTAATACCTGCAATCATCTCATGCCTAGTTAATAAACTTGGCCAATAAATTTACTAATTTCCATTTATCATTTCTTCTTATCTCATTAGTCATTTCATCTAATCTAATGTTATACATTATTATACACACTAATAATGTCATTAGTGTGTATGTGAACAATCACCATCTGACAAAATACATTGGAACAATCTGTAGCATTTGTTTAACTGTAACAATACAAAATCAAGCCTCTTTAATGTGACTTTTTTTAAATTAAAATATAATTATTTTAATTAAGAATCTATATATTATTATTACATATAAATAACATGTATGGATAATGTAGATTACAGAACTGTTCATATAGATGTTAGAAATGTATGGGTTAGTTATGGGATTAGTTATGGTACACTTTGTCCAGGGTAGCATCAGGGATTTGGACACATTGGATTTGTTGTTATTAAAACGTGGATCATCTTACTTTACATTATGGCTGGGGGGTTATGGGTAGTGAAATGTAATGTAAATGTAAGCTAGCTGAGATGTCCGCTGCTGTAGGTTTCACAGTTAACCAGGTAGCTGCTGGTGGAAAGGTAAGACGCTGATACCTCCGAGCTCCCTCCCGTCTGCGCTCCTTCTGGCTCTCTGCTTTTAGTTAGTAATACTATTTTCATCCTGTGTAAGGGATCAATACTGTTCTGTCTGCCCTAACTGCCTGTTTCTGTCTCTTTCTGTGTCTCTGTCATTCTCTTTCTCTGCATCTTTCATGATCTGACATGATATAACTTGAGGTCTAAAACGGAACATGCCAGTTAATGTTTTTGACAGCTCCTACGACTCACCCTGTTTATCATCGAAAACACCCGCAGTACAGAACTTGACTGCACTAGAAACTTAAAGAAGATTTCCTTTTTTCCAGTGTAATTTATATTATTATTATTATTATTATTATTATTATTATTATTATTAATAATAATAATAATAATAATAATAATAATATTATAATAATCATCATATTAATATTAAGCTATATAATAGTAATAATAATAATAATAATAATAATAATAATAATAATAATAATATTATTATTATAATAATCATCATATTAATATTAAGCTATATAATAGTAATAATAATAATAATAATAATAATAATAATAATAATAATAATAATAATAATAATGCGGCACGGTGGCTTAGTGGTTAGCATGTTCTCCTCTCAGCGCTAGGGATTCCTGGTTTGAATCCCTATCTGGGTGGAGTTTCCATGTTCTCCCCGTGTCTGCGTGGGTTTCCTCCGGGTTCTCCGGTTTCCTCCCACAGTCCAAAAACATGGATCAAGTCAATTGAATTCTCAAAATTGCCCCATATAGAGTGTGTCTGTGTGAGTGAGTGTGTGCCCAGCGATGGATCGGCGCCCTGTCCTGGGTTTATCTGCCCAGCGCCTGACACGTTCTCCCCTGGATGGGCATGGGGAACCCCACCGCGACCCTAATAGAGGATAAGCGGGAGATAATGAATGAATGAATGAATAATAATAATAATAATAAAATTTAAAAATAATAATAACTAAACTAATGATAAAAATACTACAACTGCTAATAATATTATTAATAATATTAATAATAATAATCATAATAATAATTAAAAAAGGCAGAACAGTTGCTTAGTGATTAGCACGTTCTCCTCTCAGCGCTAGGGATTCCCGGTTCGATTCCCTATCTGGGTGGAGTTTCCATGTTCTCCCTGTGTCCGTGTAGGTTTCCTCCGGGTTCTCCGGTTTCCTCCCACAGTCCAAAAAAATGGATCAAGTCAATTGAGTTCTCCAAATTGCCCCATATAGAGTGTGTTTGTGTGTGAGTGTGTGCCCAGCGATAGGTTGGCGCCCTGTCCTGGGTGTGTCTGCCCGGCGCCCGAGAAGTTCTTCTCTGGATGGGCATGGGGAACCCCACCTCGACCCTAATAGAGGATAAAGAAGAAGATAATGGATGGATGAATAATAATAATAATAATAATAATAATAATAATATATTCAGGGTACATAGTTTTACTTGTTTATCAGGGAATGAAATCCAGTTCTGGGTGGTCTGCCTCTCTCACTCTGTATGAAGCAGCCAGTCTAAATGTATTGATATACAGCAGATCACATGTGGATGGAGCATCTAAGGCTAGGCTTATGTAACCAGTGTCTACATAGAAGTGTCTATACATAGCAAACACCTTTTCTCAAGGCTTTGATGTTTGTCCACACATTTTATGATCCACAATAAAGGCTACCTGCTGCTTCTGAACAGAAAAAAACCTAGAATACCTGAAAGAGAGGCATCTGAATCCAAATATGTTATATGGTATGTGGAAAAAAAAAATTCAATACCAACACTTTCAGTCTGTTTTGAAACAGAGAATAGAATTGACATTATTTGCTCCAAACTGATTAATAACATTTGGATGGACACATGTCTGAAAAAAAAATTACTAATTATATAAGATAATATATATATATATATATATATATATATATATATATATATATATATATATATATATATATATATATATATATATATATACATACACACACTGTATATAACTCTATTAGCAAAAAAATAAATAAAATACTAGTAAAAAATTAAAAGCACCGGAAATCCACAGGGTGGGTGGATTTTATTTAATTTAGTTGTGTTAAATAATTTTTTTCCTATGCAAAGAAAGAGGGTATTTAATATCTGCAACACAGAAGACTTAGTGGTCAGCACATTCACCTCTCAGTGCTGCAGCTCTGGGTTCCAATCTCAATCTGGGTGGAGTTTCCATGTTCTCCCCGTGTCCCTGTGGGTTTCCTCCGGGTTCTCTGGTTTCCTCCCACAGTCCAAAAAACATGAATTTATGGTAAATTAAATGCTTAAAATTGCCCCATATAGACTGTATTTGTGTGTGTCTGTGTAAGTGATAGATTGGCGCCCTGTCCTGGGTGTATCTGCCCAGTGCCCGAAACATTCTCCTTCGGATGGGTATGGAGAACCCTAATAGAGGATAAAGGGGAAGATAATGGATGGATGGATATCTGCAACCGAGGAGGCACAGTGGCTCAGCGCTGCGGCTCCAGGTTCGAATCCCAATCTGGGTAGAGTTTTCACATTCGCCCCGTGTCTGCATGGGTTTCCTCTGGGTTCTCCTCCCACAGTTAAAAAAAAAAAAAAATGCTCCAAATTGCCCCAAATAGAGTGTGTGAGTGAGTGTGTGCACAGTGATAGATTGGCACCCTGTCCTGGTTGTATCTGCCCAGCGCCCAAAATGTTCTCCCCTGGATGGACATGGGGAACCCCCCCGCGACCCTAATAGAGGATAAGGCGGAAGATAATGGATGAAAGATATCAGCAACACATTTTCAAAAAATACAACAGATCCATGTTCCCCACCGGACAATCTCTTCTTGTTATGATCTGTATTTTCTTATTATGCTGTACTATAGACTTATATATTTTTATAGAAGGCAGATTAAGGCTGCAGACAGAGCCTAATCTGTATGTACACAATGTATACAAATCCACAGTGTTGTTACTCATGCAGAATCAGACCCAGTGTCTCGTTAAAACAGAGCAACGATAAGAAAGATACCCATGAATGCCTCTCCAAAATTTCACCATAGTCTTCTGTATTAATGAAACCTTGCCCTGCATGCAGATCACCTGCGCTGTGATTGATGCTGGTCTTTGCACTTTACACATTGATTCAAGTCTGGAGGGTGTTTCACAGATTTGACACATAGAATCCGACACGGACCTTTTTTCCTCAAAAAAAAAAAAAAGGCTAAAACGACCTGGCATCCACAAAACACATTTTCACAATACCACCTGAGGGCTTGCTGGTCATGTACATTCAGCAGCTATTTCCATTCTGGACCTTTATGCCCTGGGATTTTGTCCTGCTCTGTAAAACTTTTATTTATTTATGTAGGGTTTTAATGCCATGGCTAATGTCTGAAGGGTATATTTGGCAGGCCAGGCATTGGCGTTTCCAATCGTTTTCTTGTTTTTGTCCCGTTTTTCATGTTTAATTACATAATTAGGTTTTTTAGCTTGATTTGTGTTTATCATTATGGCTGGTTTGTCTTGGTTGAAAATGTCTATTATGTTTTTGGGTTTTAATTTTTTTGGTTAATTTGTGTTTAATACCATGAATATTTTGCTGATTTAGGCTCCCCCCCCCCCCCCCCCCCCCCCCCCCCCCCCCCCCCCCCCCCCCCCCCCCCCCCCCCCCCCCCCCCCCCCCCCCCCCCCCCCCCCCCCCCCCCCCCCCCACGTTTTAGGCGTTTGGCAGATACACACAGGACAGGGTGTCAATCCTTTGCTGGGCACACACTCACTCACACAGACACACACAAACACACTCTATATGGGGCAATTTGGAGAATTCAAGTGACCTTGATCCATGTTTTTAGACTGTGGGGACACGAGGAAAACATGGAAACTTCACCCAGATTGGGATTGGAACCGGGAATCCCTAGTGCTGAGAGGGAAACCTGCTAATCACTAAGCCACCATGCCGCCCACAAACTAAACTTCCATCCATCCATCCATCCATCCATTCATCATCTTCCGCTTTAACCTCTACTAGAGTCGCGGGGGGGTTCCCCATGCCCATCCAGGAGAGAACGTTTTGGGCGCTGGGCAAATACACCCAGGACAGGATACCAATCTATCACTGGACACACACTCACTCACACAAACACACTCCATATGGGGCAATTTAAACAATTTAATTCAATTGACTTTGAACCATGTTTTTGGACTGTGGGAGGAAACCGGAGAACCCGGAGGAAACCCATGCAGACACGGGGAGAACATGGAAACTCCACCCAGATTGGGATTGGAACCGGGACTCCCCAGCGCTGAGAGGAGAACATGCTAACCACTAAGCCACCATACTGCCCGCCATTCAACTTTATATCTGTTAAATAAAGGGCCGAGTAAAGTAATAAATCATTGTATTTTTTATGGGATTGGAATGGGATTTTATATGATTATATAATCATATTGGGAGTGGTAGCTTAGTGGTTAGGGTGTTGGGCTTTCAATCAGAAGGTTGGGGGTTCAAATCCCAGGTCCACTGAAGTTACCAATGTGGGTCCTTGAATAAGACCCTTAACTCTCATTGCTCCAGGGATGTTGTGATGAACCCTGTGCTCACCTTGTAAGTCGCTTTGGATAAAAGCGTCCGAAAAATGACCAAATGTAAATGTAAATATAATCATTATATGATTATTGGTGGACATTTTAAACCAAGACTCTGGCCTAAACTTACCTGTCAGCCTGAATATGAACAGCAAGAAAGGACTTGTGACACCTAATGCAAAGCACAGTCTTTCCTAAGCTACTTATAGACAAAAGCTGTACACACACACACACACACACACACACACACACAAACACACCTGATGAAGATCTCTGTTCCTGAATCAGAGGAAAAAGACTCCATTACGTATGATTAAAGGTTATATTAGCACATTAAAGGTTACAATTTGCCAAATTAGAGCTCCACAGCCCAATTAATAAGAACGTGTAAGGCCTAATTAAATTAGTAGGACGTTGCTCAGTAGTATTTTTATAAGAATATTGCCATCACTCACAGTTTCATAGTTTTTTCTAAAGGTTTTAAGAAGCTTGAGAAGTATTAGGTGGATATTAAAATGAGTTTTTAAACAAAACAATGTGTAATGGGGTGGCACGGTGGCTTAGTGGTCAGCATGTTCTCCTCTCAACGCTAGGGAATCCTGGTTCGAATTCCCATCTGGGTGGAGTTTCCATGTCCTCCCCGTGTCCGTGTGGGTTTCCTCCGGGTTCTCCGGTTTCCTCCCACAGTCCAAAAACATGGATCACGGTCAATTGAGGTCTCCAAATTACCCCATATGGAGTGTGTGTGTGTGTGTGTGTGTGTGAGTAAGTGTGTCCAGCGATAGATTGGCGCCCTGTCCTGGGTGTATCTGCCCAGCGCCCGAAACGATCCCCCCTGGATGGGCATGGAGGACCCCCCCGCGACCCTAGTAGAGGATAAAGTGGAAAATATTGGATGGATGAACACGAGGGCAGATAACAGTATTCTATCATTTAAAAGCATCATTTGAGATGTTGGGCGGCACGGTGGCTTAGCGGTTGGCATGTTCTCCTCTCAGCACTAGGGATTTCCGGTTCGAATCCCAATCTGGGTGGAGTTTCCATGTTCTCCCCATGTCCGTGTGGGTTCGCTGCGGGTTTTCCGGTTTCATCCCACAGATCAAGTCAATTGAGTTCTCCAAATTGCCCCATATAGAGTGTGTCTGTGTGAGTGAGTGTGTGTCCAGTGATAGATTGGCGTCCTGTACTGGGTCTATCTGCCCAGCGCCCAAAACGATCCCCTGGATGGGCATGGGGAACCCCGCCGCGACCCTAATAGAGGATAAAGCTGAAGATAATGGACAGATGGATGATGTGTAATGATGTCAGATCTCAAGAAGAAGGGCAGACATTTTTTTTTCTCCATGTGGAGCCTTCATGTTCTCTCCATGCCTACATGCGTTTTTTTTCTCCCAAAGATCAAAGTCATGCTAGTAGGTGAACTGCTGATGATAAATTGCCCCGGGGGCAGATGTGTGCATGAATGTTTTGTATGTGGGTCTGCTCTGCAATAGACTTGGAAACAGCCTCTCACACATACACACACACTTCGTTTCCCATTTCATTCATTCATCCATTCATTATCTTCCGCTTATCCTCTATTAGGGTCGCGGTGATGTTCCCCATGCCCATCCAGGGGAGAACGTCTCGGGCGCTGGGCAGACAGACCCAGGACAGGGCGCCAATCCATCGCTGGGCACACACTCACTCACACAGACACACTCTATAGGGGGCAATTTTTGAGAATTCAATTAACTTGTTCCATGTTTTTGGACTGTGGGAGGAAACCGGAGAACCCGGAGGAAACCCACGCAGAGACGGGGAGAACATGGAAACTCCACCCAGATGGGGATTCGAACCGGGAATCCCCAGCGCTGAGAGGCGAATGTGCTAACCACTAAGCCACCGTGCCGCCCGTTTCCCATTTCCCATAGTTTAAATGTAATTACTTCCTCTGTATTGATTTGTTAAAGAGGTCACAGTTATATAACAGCAAAGCAAAACAGAAAGTCAGGAGGAGACAGCTTGCATGTCAAAGTGACTAATAAAGTCATAGCATTAAAGAGCTAGGCGAGAAAAAAAAAATCTAAGAAAATGCTGGCAGTGCGAAGAGTCCAAGCGAGTAAAGAAGAAAAAAAGATTTGATAAGGCAGGACATGTTGGAGACGAGTGATCAAGACTGGAATACCTTCCATCCTAAAGCACTTAACCTGCTTTCTATAGCTGACTGTTAAATCGACACTGAAGCCAGGCTTCACTTATGAAGACTTAAGTGGAGTTAATGGGGGGAATGAGAATTTGATGACTGACATCAATAATGGAAAGGGACACAGTCCACATGGTTCCAAAGCTTCCATACCGGGTTTAAATGGCTTCCACATACCTGCTCGTGCAAATGTAACCAGTGCTGTCAATGGCGCTGAAAGGGCAGCAACAGAATAGCAATAAACAACGTAATTTAGGATTTATACATATAATGTAAGAGTGGGGCGGCACGGTGGCTTAGTGATTAGCATGTTCTCCTATCAGCTCTAGGGATTCCCGGTTCGAATCCCAATCTGGGAGGAATTTCCATGTTCTCCCCGTGTCCGCGTGGGTTTCCTCCGGGTTCTCCGTGGGTTTCCTCCCACAGTCCAAAAACATGGATCAAGTCAACTGAGTTCTCCAAATTGCCCCATATAGAGTGTGTCTGTGTGAGTGAGTGTGTGCCCAGTGAGAAATTGGCGCCCTGTCCTGGTTCTATCTGCCCAGCACCCGAAACGTTCTCCTCTGGATGGGCATGAGGAACCCCACCGCGACCCTAATAAAGGATAAAGCGAAAGATAATGAATGGATGAATGTAAGAGTGGTAGGGTGGTTTAGTGGTTGGTATGTTCACCTTTCAGCACTGGGGTTCGAATCCCATTGTGGGTGGGGTTTCTATGTTCTCCCCGTGTCCACGTGGGTTTCCTCCGGGTTCTCCGGTTTTCTCCAACAGTCCAAAAACATGGATCAAGGTCAAGTGAATTCTCCATATTGCCCCATATAGAGTGTGTCTGTGTGAGTGAGTGTGTCCAGTGATAGGTCAGCGTACTTTCCAGAACGTTCTCCCCTGGATGGGCATGGGGACCCCCCCCCCCTCGCGACTCTAATAGAGGATAAAGTGGAAGATAGATGGATGGATGTTAGAGCAGCACGGTGGCTTAGTAGTTAGTACATTCATCATTCAGCACTGGCATTCGAATCCAGGTTCGAATACCAATCTGGGTGGAGTTTCCATGTTCTCCCCGTGTTCGTGTGGGTTTCCTCCTGGTAAACCGTTTTTTTCCCACAGTCCAAAAACATGGATCAAGGTAAACTGAATTCCCCAAATTGCCCCATATAGAGTGTATGTGTGAGTGAGTGTGTGTCCAGTGATAGATTGGCACCCTGACCTGGGTGTATCTGCCCAGCGCCCGAAACGTTCTTCCCTGGATGGGCATGGGGAACCCCCCCACGACTTTACACGAGTAGAGGATAAAGCGGAGGATGATGGATGGATGTTGTTAGTATGTTCTCCTCTCAGTGATGGGGATCCAGGTTAGAATCCCAATCTGAGTGGAGTTTCCATGTTCTCCCCGTGTGTGTGTGGGTTTCCTCCGGGTTCTCCGTAAATTGAATGCTCTAAATGGCCCATATAGAGTGTGTTTGTCTGAAATGTTCTCCCCTGGATGGCTTCCCCCCCACCCATGACCCTAGTAGAGGATGAAGAGGAAATAATAAATGAATAAATGAATATAATTTAGTGTTAATGACATTACACACTGGTTAAAAAACAGAAACGGGAATTATTATTTTACACAACAGCAAGTGTGAGGATATACTTTTCAAGGTCTTTCTTTAATTGGTAATTCATCATGTTTTGTTTAAGCACAAGCAAAGAGTTGATGCCTGGCTTTAACACGGCATGAAACATAAGTAAGACAGCAGCATTACTAAATCAAAACTGACAAACCAACACATCACACACATCAGAATGCTTCAGCAACTCAGAGTCTAAAGTTAGAATACAATATGAATTCGTATAAATAGAAAGAAGTCAATACAAATGAATTGTGATGCGGGGCGGTATGGTGGCTCAGTGGTTAGCATGTTCTCCTCTCAGCACTAGGGATTCCCGGTTCGAATCCCAATCTGGGTGGAGTTTCCATGTTCTCCCTGTGTCCACGTGGGTTTCCTATGGGTTCTCCGGTTTCCTCCCACAGTCCAAAAACATGGATCAAGTCAATTGAATTCTCTAAATTGCCCCATATAGAGTGTGTCTGTGTGAGTGAGTGTGTGTCCATCCAGTGATAGATTGGCGCCCTGTCCTGGGTGTATCTGCCCAGCACCCGAAACGTCCTCCCCTGAATGGGTATGGAGAACCCCCCCCCCCCGCGACCCTAATATAGGATAAAGCAGAAGATAATTGATGGATGGATAAACACGAGGGCAGATAACAGTATTTTAGCATTTAAAAGCATAATTTGAGTTATTGGGTGGCACGGTGGATTAGTGGTTAGCATGTTCTCCTCTCAGCACTAGGGATTCCCGGTTCCAATGCCAATCTGGGTGGAGTTTCCATGTTCTCCCCGTGTCCACGTGGGTTTCCTCTGGGTTCGCTGGTTTCCTCATGGTCCAAAAACATGGTCAATTGAGTTCTCCAAATTGCCCCAAATAGAGTGTGTGTGTGTAAGTGTGTGTGTGTTCAGTGATTGATTGGTGATTGATTGGTGTATCTGCCCAGTGCCTAAAACCTTCTCCCCTGGATGGGCATGGGGAACCCCCCCACGACCCTAGTAGATGATAAAGTGGAAGATAATGGGTGGATGGATGGAGGTATATTTATTATCATAAGACGGCATGGGGCGGCACGGTGGCTTAGTGGTTAGCACGTTCGCCTCTCAGCGCTAGGGATTCCCGGTTCGAATCCCCATCTGGGTGGAGTTTCCATGTTCTCCCTGTGTCTGCGTGGGTTTCCTCCGGGTTCTCCGGGTTCCTCCCACAGTCCAAAAACATGGATCAAGTTAATTGAATTCTCAAAATTGCCCCATATAGAGTGTGTCTGAGTGAGTGAGTGTGTGCCCAGCGATGGATTGGTGCCCTGTCCTGGGTCTATCTGCCCAGCGCCCGAGATGTTCTCCCCTGGATGGGCATGGGGAACCTCACCGCGACCCTAATAGAGGATAAGCGGGAGATAATGAATGAATGAATGAAGACGGCATGGTGGCTTAGTGGTTAGCACGTCTGCCTCTCAGAGCTGGGGATCCAGGTTTAAATCCTTGGAGTTTCCATGTTTTCACCATGTTCATTTCATCCAGGTTTTCCAGTTTCCTTCCACAGTCCAAAAACATGGATAAGAGGGGAACTGGCTACTCTCAATTGACCCCTAATAGTTTGTCTCTCCATGTGTGTGAGTGTGTGCCCAGCGATATATTGGTGTCCTGTCCTGGGTGTATCTGCCCAGCACCCGAGACGTTCTCCCCTGGATGGGCATGAGGAACCCCCCCTGCGACCCTAGTAGAGGATAAAGCAGAAGATAATGGATAGATGAATTGTAATGTAGATTTAAGGCAGAAGTAAGTATGAAGATAAGGTCTATTGGCAAATAAACAAGTTGAAGACTCAATGAAGAAATATCCGCAGGCAAAAATAAAGCAAGGTGGAGGTTCCATGCAAGCTGCGAAACGACATATCTAACATACGGCTTGTTGATTTGATTAATATGGATTGCACCAGATGAATAACTTTTCATTACGTGGTATTATTAGAGAGACATGACTCCTTTAACCGATTCTGAATTGTTTTCCAATGGCAGACATATGGCTAAAAAATACAAATAAAAAAAGAATCCCACAACAGATGGGAATGTAAACACTACACGACAAGCTCAACATGAAAAATTCAAATTAGGTTTATTTCTTTTTAATTGATCCCGTCATAATTGTATTAGAGAATTTATTTCATGCTCTTATCTGGGAAAATATATGTATATATATTTGCATATATATGCCCATATTCCCCATGCCCATCCAGGGGAGAACGTTTCGGGCTCTGGGCAGATACACCCAGGAAAGGGCGCCAGTCTATCACTGGACACACACTCACTCACACAGACACACTCTATATGGGGCAAATTGGAGAATTCAAAAGACCTTGATCCATGTTTTTGGACCGTGGGAAGAAACCGGAGAACCCGGAGGAAACCCACGTGGACACGGGGAGAACATGGAAACTGGGGATATGGGAATCCCTTGCATGCTAACCACTAAGCCACCCTATATATGCCGCCTATATATATATATATATATATATATATATATATATATATATATATATATGAAACCGTAGAACCTGGAGGAAACCCACGTGGACATGGGGAGAACATGGAAACTCAACCCAGATTGGTATACGAACCAGAAATCCCTAGTGCGGAAAGGAGAACATGCTAATCACTAAGCCAGAGCCCAGAAGCCTCCATAATAATGCATAAAATGTAATTTATGTGACTTCTCTGTATTACCAGACGTTTCTTTACCCATCTACCTCATGAGAATATAAAACACATTTATATTCCATACATTTGTTTGCAGAGATACAGATTGGTTAAACAACCAATGCATGTGAACAGGAGGTAAAATGATTTCTAATGGCTTAAAAGAAAGGTGTGTTCCAAAAATATATAACATATGAAAAAATATGTGCAGAATAGCAATAAACAACGTAATTTACGATTTAAAAAATATAATGCAAGAGCGGCACAGTGGCTTAGTGGTTGGCATGTTCCAGGTTCGATTCCCACTGTGGGTGGAGTTCCTATGCTCTCCCCGTGTCCGTGTTGGTTTCCTCTGGGTTCTCCGGTTTCCTCCCACAGTCCAAAAACATGGATCGAGGTCAATTGAGTGCTCCAAATTGCCCCATATAGAGTGTGTTTGTGTAAGTGAGTGTTCTCCCCTGGATGGGAATGGGGAACCCCCTTGCGACCCTAGTACAGAATAAAGTGGAAGATAATGGATGGATGGATGGATGTTAGAGCAGCAGGGTGGCTTAGTGAATGACCACATTCATCATTCAGCACTGGGGTTCGAATCCAGGTTCGAATCCCAATCTGGGTGGAGTTTCCATGTTCTCCCCATGTCCGTGTGGGTTTCCTCCGGGTTCTCCGGTTTCCTCCCACAATCCAAAAACATGGATCAAGATCAATTGAGTTCTCCAAATTGCCCCATATAGAGTGTGTCCTGTCCTGGGTGTATCTGCCCAGCGCCCGAGACGTTCTCCCCTGGATGGGCATGAAGTGATGCATGACTTAATGAAACACATCCATGGTGGATGGAAGTTGGTTACCTGGTTTAAATGGAAATGGAAGGTGCCGAAACTCTAGGCCTCTTTCTTCTTCTGACTTTTTCCCTCTAATTACATTCTGTGTATGCTTGCCTTGTCTGTGTAAATGTAAATTTGAGAGCTGTTCATACATCATCTATTCCAATATGAGCTAATAAGGCAAGACAAATATACCAGAGGCAGGGAGACAAAGCACTAACTACAGATGCAGCACCTAGAACCACACACACATACACAAACACAAACAAGTATGAACACAGAACACAGAGGAGGAATGATAGACTGAAAATTTAGATTAAGACTAAAAACAATTTGCCAGCAAAATAAGCATCATCACATCCAGTTGTGCTGACAGTCAACCAAAGAAAACAACAACCGCAAAGAGAACAAAACTGAAGCCTGGAATTTTGTGATCGAGCAAAAACAAAACATTAGTGGATCCTGCAGAACTCACCGAAAAAGATACACAAGTTTCTGTCAAAAACTTTGATCGAGTTTTAAAGAATAATAAAACCTGCACCTGCAGCAGGACAACTTTTACACGATTCCACTAATAACATACAAATAATACCACATGATCAGCTCTGCAGCACCTCAATGAGCTCGAAGAGTTATATAACATCAAATAATATTAAAACATAAAATTCTTCTGGGTTCTCCGGTTTCCTCCCACAGTCCAAAAACATGGATTAATTCTTCAAATTGCCCCATATAGAGTGTGTCTGTGTGAGTGTGTGTCTAGTGATTGGCGTCCTGTCCTGAGTGTATCTGCCCAGTGCCCAAAACGTTTTCCCTGGATGGGCATGGGGAACCCCCCCCGTGACCCTAGTGGAGGATAAAGTGGAAGATAATGGATGGATGGATGGATGTATATATATATATATATATATATATGGTTAGCATGTTCTCCTCTCTCCGCTAGGGATTCCCCGTCCGGATCCCAATCTGGATAGAGTTTCATATTCTCTCCATGTCCTCGTGGGTTTCCTCCAGGTTTTTCAATTTAATTATATATATAGATATATAATTTTATAGATAAACCCAGGACAGGGCACACACTCACTCACACAGACACACTCTATATGGGGCAATTTGGGGCATTCAATTCACCTCGATCCATGTGGGAGGAAACCGGAGAACCCGGAGCGGAGGAAACCCACGTGGACACGGGGAGAATATATATATATATATATATATATATATATATATATATATATATATATATATATATATATATATTATTATTATTATTTTTTTTTTTAAAAACGATAAGTATTAAATTAAAAGGTTATTTGGAGAATGTTGAGGGAGAAGAAATCCAAATCTAACAGAGTGACATAACAAACGACAGAGGCCGAATATGAGCCACACACACACACACACACACACACACACACACACACACACACACACACACACACACACAGCTCTGCAATTAGTCAGTGATTGCAGCTGGAGGCATGCAGAGCAAATAAACTTGTTTCAGTATATGAAGTGCTACTTTAAAGCTTCTCTTTTCTTTCCGTTCGTTCTTCCTATTTATCTCGGCACTTGTCTATAAATTCAGCACTTAACGCTCTTTTCTCTCTGCTTTTTAGTCAAACACTGGTGGAGTCGGTCCTCCATCCGTCTCTTGCTCTGTGGGCTCTACCCCCTCCACTTCTCATCTCTACCCACTGCCTCCATTCCTCCCTCCCTCCCTCCTCCCTCGCCGTTCTCCTCTCTCCAGCTCTCAGTATCAGCCAGTTTAACAGATGCACAGACGGCAGACGCTTCACTCCGGCTCTCTCGTCCGCTCTCGCGGGCTGGACTGACCAACTCTCGGACTTTTCCAAATGCCGCAAAGATGAAAATGGACTAAAGGAAACAGGGAAACTGGAACAAAGGATAAAGCTGGGACAGTTTAAAGATACACGAATTAAAAGCTGGTGAGAAGACGCTGGAAACTGGTATGGTGAGCATCATTCGCTCTCGTCTCCTTCCCTCTGCTTCGTCTCTGGTGGGTTACCTGTGCCGTTCTGGAATAAAGATGACTTAACGGTGAAGCAGAGCCGGGCGACGAGGAAAAAAGAGATTCAGATCCATACAGCTTCAGAGAGCAAGAGTGAGGGATCATTAGAGATCGAGACGAGTGGAAATAATGAGGGGCTCTTGTCTTTTTAAGGAAGTGACAAATCAGATTTCCTCTGTCAGGACCAGTCTACAGCCTGGACGTGCTTGGAAATCAGGTATGGTTATGTGTGTGTGTGTGTGTGTCTGTGTGTGTGATTATTTGAAGGGCAGATGTCAAGCAGGGAATAAAAGGGAGGCTGGAAGCAAAAAGATGAAGGTGTCAGATGTGGCTAAAGGAGACGGAGCTAAAGAGTGAACGGATGATACAGAATACAGAATAGAGAGATTAATGGATAGTGGAATAAAAAGAACGCTATAAGCAATAATATATAAAGATACAACTTATATTTCCCTTATTAGACATCTCTCTCTCTCTCTCTCACACACACACTATATCCAAACACTGAACTTTGTAGTTTTTTTGTTAGCCCTCTTCACTCTGCCGTTTAATAATTGACCCCCACAGTGCTCCGGAACGCCAGCAGCACTGCCATGTCTGATCTACTTAGATGAATGCAACACACACTAACAGAGCTGTACTACATCAGTGTCACTGCAGTCCTGAAAGAATAGCTCACCCAAACTGAAAAAGCGGTTTTGATCATTAGACAACTAAATAAAGGAGACTTAATGAAGGCTCATGTAGACAAACAGAAGGACTGTCTATCTAAAACTACAAAGTAATGCAGCTCCATATATATATACACACATACATACATAGATAGATACACATACACACTTATATGTATATATATGTGTGTGTGTATTTAGGGAGCGAGAGAGAGAGACATACTGTACATATATATATATATATATATATATATATATATATATATATACCCCCCCCCCCCCCCCCCCCCCCCCCCCCCCCCCCCCCCCCCCCCCCCCCCCCCCCCCCCCCCCCCCCCCCCCCCCCCCCCCCCCCCCCCCCCCCCCCCCAGTCTGAGAAGAGAGAGAGCGCGATACGGAGAATTGTTCCTCTGACATTTAAGAGGAGGATCAATGTTTCTTCTACTGAATGAGGTGAGAACACATTGGCCTGACATTATTTCAGAGAATGCAGGTAAACATGGAGAGGAGGTTGAGCTGAGAGGCTGGATAAGGAGAAGGCAGGAAGACCTCTCGAATGGAGTTTATTTTAATAATAGAACATACACCAAACGTTAGAACTAGAGAGCAGAACAGCGATGAAGTGCTTTCTAATAGTGCGGCTTTTTATTTGTGGTAATTGGGGTTTGGGAACAAATTGAATTAGGGTTGCTGGGTTCGCCTCTCAGCACTTGGGCTTGAGGTTCGAATCCCAATCTGGGTCAAGTTTCCATGTTCTTCCCGTGTCCAGGTGGATTTCCTCTGGGTTCTCCGGTTGCCTCCCACAGTCCAAAAACATGGATTCAAGGTTAATTGGCTGCCTTAAATCCCTATATAGTGAGTGTGAGTCCAGTGATGGATTGGCTCCCAGTAGTGTCCAGTGCCCAAATCCTCACCCTGGGCCTTGGGGAACATTTATCCATCCATTATCTTCTGCTTCATCCTCTACTAGGGTCGCAGGTGGGTTCCCCATGCCCATCCAGGAAAGAAAGTCATGGGCACTGGGCAGATACACCCAGGACAGGATGCCAATCTATCACTGGGCACACACTCACTCACACAGACACACTCTATGGGGCAATTTCGAGAATTCAATTGACCTTAATCCATGTTTTTGGACTGTGAGAGGAAACCGGAGAACCCGGAGGAAACCCATGTGGACACGGGGAGAACATGAAAACTCCACCCAGATTGGGATTCGAACCTGAATCCCTAGCGCTGAGAGGAGAACATGCCAACCACTAAGCCACCATGCCGCCGCATGGGGAACAGGTTGCATTAAAATATTAAACAAATCATTATAAATGCACATGTCTTTAATTCTCTTCACACTTATTGGTTTTCTAGATGTGGCCACACCCATTAACTAACCTCCCACAACCAGCAAATACAATTTGGTCGTAAAATGATTTAAATGACTTTGTGTGTTGCTTTAAATTGCCCCATATAGTGTGATTGTTTGTGTGTGTCTGTGTGAGTGAGTGTGTGCCCAGCGATGGTGTATCTGCCCAGGATGGTTCGAATCCCAATCTGGGTGGAGTTTCCATGTTCCGCGTTTTCCGGTTTCCTCCCACAGTCCAACAACATGGATCAAGGTCAATTGAATTCTCCAAATTGCCCCATATAGAGTGTGTCTGTGTGAGTGAGTGTGTGCCCAGTGATAGATTGGTGTCCTGTCCTGGGTGTATCTGCCCAGCGCCCGAAACGTTCTCCCCTGGATGGGCATGTGGAACCCCCCCGCGACCCTTATAGAGGATAAAGCTGAAGATAATGGAATGGAAGGCTGAACCTTGTGTGTTCTATAGTTCTAAGGAAACGATGCTCATCACATAAAAACCAAAAACTAGGCTCCATCATAAAGCAGTAGGCTTTAGGCTCCCAAATAAAGCTTTTCGAGCTTCCGCAGCTTGTAAACATTGATCTTGTTAGCATTCCGTGCTTCTGCTCCTCTGAACTGCAATTGGAACCATCATTACCAAGTCCTATATTTTCAGAAGCATCATGGATTGAGTTTCCATGGGCACACAGATGAGCGCAGGCTTGTAATGACCATGCCCCCCATCAACGAAGGTGGACTCCAGGCCACTCAGAATGCATTCTCCAGACTGTCTGGCATGGTGACAGATATAACTATATTTAGCCGACATCAAGGGAATCTTATCTGCCCTCCAGTGTCAGTTTAAAGTTATGGGCTGCTACGGTTGCTCAGGTGGAGGCTTTGCAAAGCTACATGGCGATAAAATGACAGCTGAGTACCTAAAAAATGTAACGACCTGATTATAATCAACAGATTTTTTTTTCTGATGGGAATAGGGTGGCATGGTGGCTTAGTGGTAAGCATGTTCTCCTTTCGTTGCTAGGGATTCCCGGATCGAATCCCAATCTGGGTGGAGTTTCCATGTTCTCCGTGTCCGCGTGGGTTTCCTCCGGGTTCTCCGGTTTCCTCCCACAGTCCAAAAACATGGATCAAGGTCAACGGAATTCTCCAAATTGCCCCATAGAGAGTGTGTTTGTGTGAGTGACTGAGTGCCCAGTGATAGATTGGCACCCTGTCCTGGGTTTATCTGCCCAGCACCTGAAACGTTCTCCCCGGGATGGGCATGGGGAACAATCCCTTGCGACCCAAGTAGAGGATAAAGCGGAAGATAATGGACTGATGAACAGGGTGGCATGGTGGGTTAGGGGTTAGCATGTTCTCCTCTCAGCGCTAGGGATTCCCGGTTCGAATCCCAATCTGGGTGGAGTTTCCACGTTCCCCCTGTGTCTGCGTGGGTTTCCTCCGGGTTCTCCAGTTTCCTCCCACAGACCAAAAACATGGATCAAGGTCAACTGAATTCTCCAATTTGCCCCCATATAGAGTGTGTTTGTGTGAGTGAGTGTGTGTACAGTGATAGATTGGCCACCTGTCCTGGGTGTATCTGCCCAGCGCCCGAAACGTTCTCCCCTAGATGGGCATGGGGAACCCCCCCACGACCCTAGAAGAGAATGAAGCGGAAGATAATGGAGGGATGGATGGATGGATGGTGGGAGTAGTTTATTCCCGGATGTCAAGTGTAATGATGTGGCTCAGGAATCATTATACTGTCACATCGTTTTGAAATGTCTGAGCATTATAAAAGCCCTTGATTGGGATGATTGGGAAACTCCTGCTCACAGTGGCTCAGTTCCACGGTGAAAACAACATCTTGGCTTAACGTACAGTAGATGTTGCTCTTGATAACAGTAAATGTTGTCAAGTTGTCGTAACAATCCTATGGCAAATTGGCAATTATAGCTAATGATGGGTCAACCGAATTGTGGCGGGCGCCATGGTTTTTGGCCAGCCTGCGTAATTTTATGCTTTTAACACTGCTGCAACAGAAAGAAAGGTCAATAAACAACAATCGGTGGGAAGTGGGCAAAACAACAATGTGGTGCAGTTATATTTAGTCACTTAGTAGACGCTTTTATCTCTTACAAATAAGAGAACAACACAAGTCAATAGTCAAGGACAAACCAGTTACACTGTAGAATTATCAAACCTGATCAATATAAGATAATGTAATCCTTTATTTGTCCCACAAGGTGGGAAATTTACAATACATTATGTAATCTGGTTTCCAAATCTAGATTAACCCCATCTATATACCCATCCATTCATTATCTACCGCTTTATCCTCTATTAGGGTCACGGTGGGGTTCCCCATGCCCATCCAGGAGAGAACGTTTCGGGTGCTGGGCAGATACACCCAGGACAGGACGCCAATCTATCACTGGGTACACACTCACTCACACAAACACACTCTATATGGGGCAATTTGGAGAATTCAATTGACCTTCAATTGAAACTGCACCCAGATGGGAATCAAACCAGGAATTCCTAGCGCTGAGGTTTAAATCCCAATCTGGGTGGGGTTTCAATGGGTTTGCTCCCACAGTCCAAAAACATGGATTCAAGGTGAATTGAATGCTCCAAATTGCCTCATATAGAGTGTGTTTGTGTGTGAGTGGGTTCCCTGTCCTGGGTGTATCTGCCTAGCACCCGAAATGTTCTCCTGAATGGCCATCTAGTATATACTAAATAAATGAATACAGTCTATATATATACAGAATATATATATACATATCCATCCATCGATTATTTCCTGCTTTATCCTCTATTAGTGTCTCGTGGGGTTCCCCATGCCCATCCAGGGGAGAACGTTTCAGGTGCTGGGCAGATACACCCAGGACAGGACACCAACCTATCTCTGGACACACACTCACTCACACAGACACACTTTATATGGGGCAATTTGGAGAATTCAATAGACTTGATCCATGTTTTTGGACTGTGGGAGGAATCCGGAGAACCCGGAGGAAACCCACATGGACACGGGGAAAACATGGAAACTCCACCCAGATTGGGATTCGAACCTGAATCGCCAGCGCTGAGAGAAGAACATGCTAATCACTAAGCCACCGTGCCACCCATATATATATATATATATATAATGTTATATGTTTAAAAAAATTGTTAGGTAGAATAATTTAAAAGAATAATACAAATAAAATAGGTATATAAAAAATACAAAGACACATTTATGTATACACATATAACAATATAATACACCAAAGAGGACTATGAAAACACCATGTAGAAAGTACAGAAAATTGCAGATTTGTACATATAATTGCAAATCATTGAATGTTACTTGTATCTGAAATCATGCGAGCATTAAATAAGTAATATTAATAAACGCCTTCCGTCATTATTTGCTATCAGTTCATATTCCGTCTGTTCCTTCGTACAGGGACGGCTTTTTTCTGACCTGCTAACAGCATCAGAAGGATGAACTCGATGCAGATGAAGTAATAAAACCACAAAGCTGATCAGGTCCCAACACACCGTTACGTTCACACAGGATGAGCTATAAGCACGTGTGCAAGAGGAGGAAAACATACGAACGGATGAACACGCAAATGCCGGAGGGAGAGAAGGTCACCGCGCCGTTCAACGGGATAAGTGCCACGCAAATAAGTCCGAATAAGGCAAGAAAACGCAGAAGCCAGGCAACTGGGGACGATCCGAAAGGAAAGCAGTGCAATAAGCTTATATGAGAAGCTTCTTTGGCCGTGAAGTTTCCAGATTTCTATTTTTTTTTACAGTCAAATGGATATAAATGTCTACCCCCGAGTCTAACTTACGTTAGGGCACCGAGATCCATCTTGAAAAAGCATCTCCAGTGACACTGCTCAGAAGGAAGCCACCTGGGCATAAAGACACTCCGCAATCACACCCACACGCTGTGTATAGGTTGGAAATAGACTCATGCAGACAAATGCCTGGAAACCCATCACCACCGGTCGACACCAACAGCTGATCAAGGCCAGTGACCAACACAGATAACAAAGGTACTGAGCTTTTGTATTCTGCCATACCTTTTTTACCACTCACCACTTTATTAATTACTAAATACTTTATTACTGACATTGTTAAGACAACATTCATTCATTCATTCATTCATTATCTTCCGCTTATCCTCTATTAGGGTTGCGGTGGGGTTCCCCATGCCCATCCAGGGGAGAACATCTCGGGCGCCGGGCAGACAGACCCAGGACAGGGCGCCAATCCATCGCCGGGCACACACTCACCCACACAGACACACTCTATATGGGGCAATTTTGAGAACTTTCATCATTAATCATTAATCATTAACTTGATCCATGTTTTTGGACTGTGGGAGGAAACCGGAGAACCCGGAGGAAACCCACGCAGACACGGGGAGAACATGGAAACTCCACCCAGATGGGGATTCGAACCGGGAATCCCTAGCGCTGAGAGGCGAACGTGCTAACCACTAAGCCACCGTGCTTAAGACAACATAGCAACATAAATATTATATATAATAGCAAAATAATCGGTTTTTGCACATTCATTCATTCATTCATTCATTATCTTCCGCTTTGTCCTCTATTAGGGTCACGGGGGGGTTCCCCATGCCCATCCAGAGGAGAACGTTTCGGGCGCTGGGCAGATACACCCAGGACAGGGCGTCAATCTATCGCTGGGCACACACTCACTCACACAAACACACTCTATATGGGGCAAATTGCAGAATTCAATTGACTTGATCCATGTTTTTGGACTGTGGGATGAAAACCAGAGAACCGGGAGGAAACCCACGCAGACACAGGGAGAACATGGAAACTCCACCCAGATGGGGATTCGAACCGGGAATCCCTAGTGCTGAGAGGAGAACATGTTAACCACTAAGCCACCGTGCTGCGTTTTTGCACTTTATATGAACTTATTTTATATATAGGCGGCATGGTGGCTTGGTGTTTAGCATGTTCTCCTCTCAGCTCAAGGGATTCCCGGTTCGAATCCTAATCTGGGTGGAGTTTCCATGTTCTCCCCGTGTCTGCGTGGGTTTCCTCCGGGTTCTCCGGTTTCTCCCACAGTCCAAAAACACGGATCAAGTTAATTGAATTCTTCAAATTGCCCCGTATAGAGTGTGTGTGGGAGTGAGTGTGTGTCCAGTGATAGATTGGCGCCCTGTCCTGGGTGTATCTGCCCAGCGCCCGAAATGTTCTCCCCTGGATTAGCATGGGGAACCCCCTGCGACACTAATGTAGGATGAAGTGGAAGATAATGGATGGATATTTTATATATATATATATATATATATATATATATATATATATATATATATATAT
>JAFMOD010000840.1:446202-468329 GCA_019802435.1 Corydoras maculifer | reverse complement strand
ATATATATATATATATATATATATATATATATATATATATATATAGGCGGCACGGTGGCTTAGTGGTTAGCACATTCTCCTCTCAGCGCTAGGGATTCCCGGTTCGAATCCCCATCTGGGTGGAGTTTCCATGTTCTCCCCGTGTCTGCGTGGGTTTCCTCCGGGTTCTCCGGTTTCCTCCCACAGTCCAAAAACATGGATCAAGTTAATTGATTTCTCAAAAATTGCCCCATATAGAGTGTGTCTGTGTGAGTGAGTGTGTGCCCAGCGATGGATTGGCGCCCTGTCCTGGGTCTATCTGCCCAGAGCCCGAGACGTTCTCCCCTGGATGGGCATGGGGAACCCCACCGCGACCCTAATAGAGGATAAGCGGGAGATAATGAATGAATGAATGAATATATATATATATATATATATATATATATATATATTTATTCATTTTTACTATATATATATAAGCACATGCACTCATCTAAATAACATTTAAAAATATATATTTTTTAAATCCGAAAAATTCTCACTGGCGAATATTTTACTGGCCCGTCTTTAGCAATGGTAACGGTCTGAATGCCCTGTGGAAGCTTGTATTGATGGTGACAGGCCAACCAATCCATAAAGCCCTCTGCAGAACATCCCAAACAAAGCACTTGCAAAAGGTCGGGGCTCTGGTGGGCGATTCATGTGTAAAAATAATTCCTCATGCTCAGAGATTCACTCTTTCACAATTTGCAGCAGATGATTTTTGCCCTTGTGATCCTAAAATGTCTGTGCTATCAACATGAAGAAATTAATCTGGTCATTTAGTCCACTCGATGCACTGAAGCAAGCTTAGAACACAACACTCGGTGATTTTGCAGTGCGGCTGGATGAACTGTATGGTACCTTTAGAGCTTTGCTACCAAAAATGGACACAACTCTACATTGACATTCTGCACTGTCAATGCTACTTGTCCACTTAAGGAGGATGAGTCCCCTACTGAGCCTTCGTCCTCACAATCACCAGTTTGGTTTTTGGGTGGCAGGTGGCTTAGTGGTTAGCATGTTCTCCTCTTAGCGCTAGGGATTCCCGTTTCGAATCCCAACATGGATGGAGTTTCCATATTCTCCCCGTGTCCACATAGGTATTCTCCGGGTTCTCCGGTTTCCTCCCACAATCCAAAAACATGGATTAAGGTCAATGGATTCTCCAAATTGCCCCACATAGAGTGTGTTTGTGTGAGTGAGTGTGTGTCCAGCAATAGATTGGCGCCCTGTCCTGGGTGTATCTGCCCAGCGCCCAAAATGTTCTCCCCTGGATGGACATGGAGAACCCCCCACGACCCTAGAACAGGATAACGTGAAAGATAATAAATAAATAAGGGTGGCACAGTGGCTTAGTGGTTAGCATGTTCTCCTCTCAGCACTAGGGATTCCCATTTCGAATCCCAACATGGGTAGAGTTTCCATGTTCTCCATGTGTCCACATGGGTGTCCTCCGGGTTCTCCGGTTTCCTCCCACAGTCCAAAAACATGGATCAAGGTCATTTGAATGCTCTAAATTGCCCCATATAGAGTGTGTTTGTGTGACTGAGTGTGTGCCCAGCGATAGCTTGGCGTCCTGTCCTGGGTGTATCTGCCCAGCGTCCGAAACGTTCTCCCCCCGCGGTAGTGAATGAATAATATGAACCAAAGCATGCTGAAACATGAGGGGGCACATAATAAAGTGAGTGTAGTATTGAGGGAGGAGGTTTTATTTAATAACTACTTAATATTCAACCAAACAACGCCATGAGCAACATAATCAACAGAAACACAACAGATAAAAAGAATGAGTCAACAGAAGCAGAGGGAGAATGATTGAGCTATGACACGCCAAAGACTCACCCAAAAGGTCCAGACGGGCCGCATCGGCAAAGTGTTGCACAGCAGTCAACGGTATTTATGGCACTGATGGAACCTTATAAATAAATGACTAGCAGATGAATGGACCCTGCAATTTTAATCATTTCACTATCGTGTCTGAAGCGCGCAGATGCATTTGTGATATATTATGTAATCTCACAGCCTTAAAATATATGAGCTGGAGGTAAAAAAAAATAACGACTTGAGATGGATCTAAATCATGTGCAGCACTGACGTGGAACATGACCCACAAAAGGTTAGTTTGGATTTTAGACGTTAGTGTTGCAAGATTAGGGAATAATTAAAACCTGGTTTCAAATAAAATGTATATAGCCATAGCAATGGGGGGGGGGGGGGTTACACTCACTCACACAGACACACTCTATATGGGGCAATTTGGAGAACTCAATTGACCTTGATCTATGTTTTTGGACTGTGGGAGGAAACCGGAGAACATGGAGGAAACCCCCTGTGACCCTAGTAGAGGATAAAGCGGAAGATATTGGATGGATGAATGGTTTCCATCCCGGGTGGCACGGTGGCTTAGTGGTTAGCATGTTCTCCTCTCAGCACTAGGGATTTCCTGGTTTGAATCCCCATCTGGGTGGAGTTTCCATGTTCTTCCCATGTCCAGGTTCTCCGGTTTCCTCCCACAGTCCAAAAACATGGATCAAGGTCAATTGAATTCTCCAAATTGCCCCATATAGAGTGTGTCTGTGGGAGTGAGTGTGTGTCCAGTGATAGATTGGCGTCCTGTCCTGGGTGTATCTGCCCAGTGCCCGAAACGTTCTCCCCTGGATGGATATGGGGAACCCCCCCGCGACCCTAATAGAGGATAAAGAGGAAGATAATGGATGGATGGATCAAATTTACCAATTCCTGTTGTCTGGGGCTCGCTGGTTATGGTGCTGAGCATGTAGGATTCCCAATAAATAAAGATTAAAGCAGTCGGCATTGATCCCAGGAGGTTTGTAAGGTATATGTTTGCTTGGTGCCTTGATGATGAATCAAAAAGAACCCCCTTTTACAGTTTTGCAGTTGCTGCTGGATTTCACCAGCTATCAATTTTAAATCATGTGACATGCTGGAAGGAGGCTAATTATAGAGGTATAACAAAAACAAAAGAAGGTAATTAGCATTTTCTTGTGAAGTTGTCTACTAGACACTACAGACTGGGAACTTTAAGTGAAGAATACTTTACGATAAAGCTCTATGTAATAAATAGGGCTAGAGTTCCAATCCTCCATCCATTATCTTCTGCTTTATTCTCTATTAAGGTCGTGGGGGGGGGGGGGGGACTATTTGGGCGTTGGGCAGATACACCCAGGACAGGACGCCAATCTATCACTGGACACACACTCACTCACACAGACACACTCTATATGGGGCAATTTGAAGAACTCAATTGACCTTGATCCATGTTTTGGCGGAGGGGTTTCCAATGCCCATCCAGGGGAGAATGTTTTGGGCGCTGGGCAGATACACCCAGAACAGGGCGACAAGCGAACCCATGTGGACACGGGGAGAACATGGAAACTTCACCCAGGTTGGGATTCGAACCGGGAATCCCTAGCACTGAAAGGAGAACATGCTAATCACTAACCACCATGCCACCCTGTTCATCAGTCCATTATCTTCCGCTTTATCCTCTACTTGGGTTGCAGGGGGGGGGTTCCCCATGCCCATCCCGGCGAGAACGTCTCGGGTGCTGGGCAGATACACCCAGGACAGGACGCCAATCCATCGCTGGGCACACACTCACTCACACAGACACACTCTATATGGGGCAATTTGGAGAATGTAATTGATCGATGCATGTTTTTAGACTGTGGGAGGAAACCGGAGAACCCAGAGGAAACCCACACAGACAAAGGGACATTCTTCCCTGGATGGGCATGGGCATGGGGAAAACCCCCATGACCCTAGTACAGGAGAAAGCATAAGATAATGGATGGATGTTAATAATAATAATAATAATAATAATAATAATAATAATAACAAACCCAGGCGGCACGGTGGCTTAGTGGTTAGCATGTTCTCCTCTCAGCACTAGGGATTCCTGGTTCGAATCCCAATCTGGGTGGAGTCTCCATGTTCTCAGAGATCCTGCACTCTTTATAAAGCAGGTATGTTTCCACCAAAAACCCCCAAGCTGCAACACCAAGCACTAGAGTTCCTCTGCGTAAAGCATGATGTCCATGCATATTCATACCCAGGACACTTCACACAGTGGGACTCTTGTTCAGCCTCTCTCACTCTCTCTCTCTCGCAAAAGAACGAGGAGGCAGGAGGTGGCACTAGGACTGGTAAGAGTACTCATGGTCGCCATGCCAACATCAGTGCCATCACCCTGTGGTTTTCCTGCCTACACAGACAACACTGTCTCTCTCCTTCACCCTTCTGTACTGCGCCGGAACGTTTCCTACGGGATTAGTTCCATCACTTACCCCCATCTCACCACCAGTCTCCATTTTATCATATTGTTTGCAATTCTATCGTTAAAATCCTATTTTTTGCTCGCCATCAATCACTCCATCCTGTCGCTTTGTGCGTAACGAGACTGGAAGCAACACGCCACACTCGTTTCTTCACCTCTTTTTAACCTTTATTGCATCAAGGGCAGATGTGAAGTAATTAGTAGGTAGCAAATAGCTGAACAGGTTTATTGCTCATAGGGAATCGGCGTGCTGTGGATAATAATCTATATTTCCATTTATGGTACATGATTATAGGGCAGCACGGTGGATTAATGCTTAGCATGTTCTCCTCTCAGCACTAGGGATTCCCGGTTCCAATCCCCATCTTGGTGGAGTTTCCATGTTCGCAGTGTTTGCGTAGGTTTCCTCCAGGTTCTCCGGTTTCCTCCCACAGTCCAAAAAACATGGATCAGGGTCATTCTCCAATTTGCCCCATATAGTGTGTGTGAGTGAGTGTGTGTCCTGTGATAGATTGGTGCCCTGTCCTGGGTGTATCTGCCCAGCGCCCGAGACATTATCCCCTGGATGAGCATGGGGAACCCCCCTGCGACCCTTGTAGAGGAGAAATCGGAAGATAATGGATGAATGGATGGATGGTACATGATTTAAATGTATTGTATATCACGCATTGATCCAAAGGTGAAGCCACCCATCCGACTTACAAAGTAGGCGACACGGTGCCTTAGTGCTTAGCATGTTCTCCTCTTAGCGCTAGGGATTCTCAGTTTGAATCCCAATCTGGGTGGAGTTTCCATGTTCTCCCCGTGTCCGCGTGGGTTTCCTCCCACAGTTCAAAAGCATGGATCAGGGTCAGTTGAATTCTCCAACTTGCCCCATATAGAGTGTGTCTGTGTGAGTGAGTGTGTGTCCAGTGATAGATTGGCGTCCTGTCCTGGGTGTATCTGCCCAGCGTCTGAGACGTTCTCCCCTGGATGGGCATGGGGAACCCCCCTGCGACCCTTGTAGAGGAGAAATCGGAAGATAATGGATGAATGGATGGATGGTACATGATTTAAATGTATTGGATATCACGCATTGATCCAAACGTGATGCCACCCATCCGTCCACCTAATTAACCACCTAGTCATTTATTCACTCATACTTATCTGTCCATTCACCCATCCACCCCTTCTGCCATCTATTAGATAACATTACATTAGGTCATTTAGCAGACACTTTTATCCAAAGTGACTTACAAAGTGGGTAAATTCTCCAAATTGCCCCATATAGAGTGTGTCTGTGTGAGTGAGTGTGTACCCAGTGATAGATTGGCGTCCTGTCCTGGGTGTATCTGCCCAGCACCCGAAACGTTCTCCCTTTGATGGGCATGAGTAACCTTCCCCCCCACGAACCTAGTAACCCAAAACCCTAACCATTGGACTCATGCCTCATCCATCCAACCACTTATTTATTTATACTTCCATCCATATAACAAACCAATCAATTTCCAACCATCACCCAACGGACTAAGGCCAAAAATCAGTCTTGAGTTTGCAACTGAATCACAGTGTAGTGTAGACAAAACGCCAGATACATAAAAACAACCATTAACCAACATATTAACCAATTCCCTGCATTAACATCCATCCATACATTCATTCATTCATTATCTTCCGCTGTATCCTATATATTAGGGTATATTAGGGGGGTTCCCCATGCCCATCCAGAGAACGTTTCAGGTGCTGGGCGCCAATCTATCACTGGATACACACTCACTGACACAGACACACTCTTTATGGGGCAATTTGGAGAACTCAATTGACTTCATCCATGTTTTTCGACTGTGGGAGGAAACTGGAGAACCCGGAGGAAACCCACGTGGACACGGGGAGAACATGGAAACTCCACCCAGATGGGGATTCGAACCGGGAATCCCTAGTGCTGAGAGGCGAACGTGCTAACCACTAAGCCACCGTGCCACCCCATCCATACATATGCATCCATTTATTGATTCATCCATCAGCCCCCACACACCCATTCATCCATCCGTCTGTCCGTCTACCCACCCACCCAAACAGCCACCCATCCACAAAGGACTCATTTTATGGAAATATGAAGATGTAGCAAATAAAGCATACACACACACACACACACACACACACACACACACACACGCAAATGCAAGCTCATTTATCACTGTGCCTACAATCTTAAAGAGTTTCCTCCATGTTTCCTCCTACAGCTGACAAACCAGCACTTGTTTACAGATTCTTTTCATCATAGAACAAAATGCAGTCCTCACTACCAACAAAACGATTGTTTTCATACTATTAACAAATGGAATGACGCATTAACAGTGTGGTGTTTTCATTACTTTGCTACTTGAAGTCCAAATATGCGTGTGTCATAGCCGGATTACTGTTCGTAATGACGTCTGCATTGTTTTATACTGTTGATTTCGTGTCGCATTAAGTGTCGAGGAAAGGCTTTTATTGCTCTTTCGCTGCCTTTAGCCTTAATTATGCTGGCTAATTAGAGTTTATGGCACATATTAGAGCGGATAAGGATTGCATGGCTGGATGACTTTGAATCACTGCAAAGTTTTCGAGCGAATAATCAGTTCAAATTTTCAGGTGAAGTTATAATTACGCGGTGGAATCGTAAGGAGCATCCATGTGATATTCTCAAAGACAAAGAGCAAACTGGAAAAGTTACAATTACATTTGGGCATTTTGCAAACGTTTTTATCCAAAGTGACGTCAGATATACCAAATTTGCTGGGGTAGGAAGATGGTGCTGGTACAACATCCCAGGAGCAATGAGGATTGAGGGTCTTGCTCAAGGAGCCACATTGGTAACTTCATTGGACCTGGGATTTGAACCCCCAACCTTCTGTTTGACAGCCTAACCACTGGGCTACCACACCGTAGTTATGAGAAGAACTCATTTGGTGATGAGGAATGCATTTGGTGATGTTTTGTAGTGTTGTCGTACTGTAGTTCCATAACTGAAGGTGCGGAACACTTTGTCGGGGTTGGAAGACTGAGTTGGTACAGCACCCCTGCAGCATTAAGAGTTAAGGGTCTTGCTCAAGGACCCATGTTGGTAACTTCATTAGACCTGGGATTTAAACCCCCAACCTTCAGTTTGACAGCCAGACACCCGAACCACTGAGCTACCACACTCTAGTTATGAGAAGAAATCTCTGCATTTAGAGGTTTGCAGTTCCAGGACTAAAAGTGGAATGTTGCTGTACTGTAGTTCTATAACTAAAAGTTCTTTACACTTTAAACAATAGACAAAACAAATAATGAAATATTAATAGTCCAGAATTAGCAGATGGCACAGAAGGAGGTGCTAGATTTTGGCTAGAACCGAACCCAAAGTACCTGCCTTTGTTTAATAAGCCACAGGAGTTTGCAGGTTCCACCCTGCAGGATTTACAGAACATTAAACCATTTGCACGCCATTGTTCACACTAGTTGTTTGTCATTTCTTGCACTCGAGACGCGGCATGCTTCACTTTCTATTTTTTGTTGTTTGGTGTTATTTTCCTGAGTCATAACTGTCTCTGCTCATATTCTAGTATTTGTCCTCTATCTCTGGGTCTGCCATTTTGCTTTCTCCACCTCCCTGTGGCTTTAATTAGTCAGCTCCTCTTCATCCATCCTTCTCACTTGAAGTCAAAAAGGAATTGATGGATGACAGCTGTCTGAGAGGGTTCTGCAGGAGCACTGTACGTGTATGAGACCGGTCGAGGACGTGGGTGAGAGTGGGGGTGTGTATATAAAGAGATGAATGGTAGAGAGAGAACATTCAAATGTTAAAAAGTTCTTCTGAATTCAAGAAAAGGTTGCATTAGATTACCGTGTATCCAATTATAGAACACATGAAAGGATTTTGCACATGGCATGGTATTTGATGTTGATTTAAGAGGGTGAAAATGCAGGGGAAAGTAAATGACCATGTTTTTTTTTACCTTCCCTGTATCAGCTTCATCTGTGTGTCTGGTAAAAAGGTCCTGTTATCTAATTAAGCTGAAACGTTGCACAATTGTTGATCAATGGCGAATCATTCATCCATCCATCCATTATCTTCCGCTTTATCCTCTATTAGGGTCGTGGGGGGGGTTCCCCATGCCCATCCAGGGGAGAACGTTTCAGGCGCTGGGCAGATACACCCAAGACAGGACACCAATCTATCACTGGACACACACTCACTCACACAGACACACTGTATATGGGGCAATTTGGAGAGTTCAATTGACCTTGATCCATGTCTTTGGACTGTGGGAGGAAACCGGAGAACCAGGAGGAAACTTCACTCAGGACAGGGCGCCAATCTATCACTGGGCACTCACTCACACAAACACACTGTATATGGGGCAATTTGGAGAGTTCAATTGACCTTGATCCATGTTTTTGGACTGTGGGAGGAAACCGGAGAACCCGGAGGAAACCCACACGGACACGGGGAGAACATGGAATCCCTAGCGCTGAGAGACAAACGTGCTAACCACTAAGCCATCGTGCCACCCACATGTGAGTCAATTAAAAAAAATTACCAATTAATTTACTAATTATTTTGGCTTAGTGGTTAGCATGTTCTCCTCTCAGCGCTATGGATTCCAGGTTCAAATCCCAATCTGGGTGGAGTTTTCATGTTCTCCCCGTGTCCGCGTGGGTTTCCTCCGGGTTCTCCAGTTTCCTCCCACAGTCCAAAAACATGGATCGAGGTCAATTAAATGCACCAAATTGCCCCATATAGAGTGTGTTTGTGTGAGTGAGTGTGTGCTCGGTGATAGATAGGCGTCCTGTCCTGGGTGTATCTTCCCAGCGCCCGAGACGTTCTTCCCTGGATGGGCATGGGGTACACTGGAATTAAGCAAAAGATAATGAACTAAGACTCATTCCTTCTGTTTGTACATTGTGACGGGTGTTTTATGTTTAACGCTGCCTTTTTTCCAGACTTATTTCTGAGAACCGACAGAAAAATGTTAAACATTCAGCTAAAGCTCGATTAGATGATGACACTCGTTCCACCGAACAGACAGATGCATTTATTTAAAAAGTCAGGGATCTTTCAAAATCCTGACATTTTCGTCCGTTCTTAATATTTTTTCCCTTTACTCTGATGTAAACGATTCTGCTTTAATATCCGACAGCTTCATCATATTCAGGGAGCCATCATTACCATGTCTTCTTTACTCTGTCCTACTCGTATGGAAACAACGCTGAATAAAATAATTCTTACTTATTCCATTATTATTATTATTATCCATCCATTATCTTCTGCTTTATCCTCTATTAGGGTCATGGGGGGGTTCTCCATGCCCATCCAAGGGAGACCGTTTCGGGCGCTGGGCAGATAGACCCAGGACAGGACACCAATCTATCGCTGGGCACACTCACTCACACAGACACACTCTATATGGGGCAATTTGGAGAATTCAATTGACCTTAATCCATGTTTTTGGACTGTGGAAGGAAACAGGAGAACTTGAAGGAACCCCACATGGACATGGGGAGAACACTCAGATAAAGATGGGGATTCGAACCTAAATCCCTAGCGCTGAGAGGAGAACATGCTAACTACTAAGCCACCGTACCGCCCAATCCTTAATTATTAATTTTTATTAATGTTTTTCTTCAGAAACAGGAACAAACGACTAAACGTACTACTGACATTGCAGCAACCTTAAGGACATGGAATAAAACAGTTAATAAATACTGCATTCGTTTTGAACACTTACTCAAACATTGATTAATACGCGTGTTAATTACTTCGTCAAAATTATTTATAGGTTTATTAGCGCTGAAGATCATGGTTTATTAAAGTTAATGGATGCTGTTAATAATGCTAGTTAGAGGAAGTCTACTCTTACGGAGTAATTGAGGTCACTCAGGAGGCGAGCTGATGGATGACAGTGCCACCTTTGGTTACTAAGCGCTTTGCTTTTGACTTTTTATCTTAATAAAGTTAAACAGAGTTCATGACGCCCGGTTAAAACATCTGATTATTCCTGTTTTGGTGTGAGGAAGTTGTCATTGGTTTTAAAAGTTTGGGTAATTGGTAAAGAAGTAAGGACTAGTTGTGCTGTTCAGTGATTCTATATTAATGACGTTTTATTGTTTATACTGGACATATATATATATATATATATATATATATATATATATATATATATATATATATATATATATATATTGGTGTTCTGTCCTGGGTGTATCTGCCCAGCGCCCGAGATGTTCTCCCCTGGATGGGCAAGGGGAACCCCCCCCCCCCCCCGCAACCCTGATGAAGAATTAAGCGGAAGATAATGGATGGATGAATACAATGTATTTAATATATACAGTTTATATTAATGTTTATTATATTTCAAGTAGGCGGCACGGTGGCTTAGTGATTAGCACGTTCGCCTTTCAGCGCTAGGGATTCCCGGTTCGAATCCCCATCTGGGTGGAGTTTCCATGTTCTCCCCGTGTCTGCGTGGGTTTCCTCCGGGTTCTCCGGTTTCCTCCCACAGTCCAAAAAAACACGGATCAAGTTAATTGAATTCTCCAAATTGCCCCGTTTAGAGTGTGTCTGTGTGAGTGAGTGTGTGCCCAGCGATGGATTGGCGCCCTGTCCTGGGTCTATCTGCCCAGCGCCCGAGATGTTCTCCCCTGGATGGGCATGGGGAACCCCACCGCGACCCTAATAGAGGATAAGCGGGAGATAATGAATGAATGAATGAATAAACTATATATATTAAATGCATTGTATTCATCCATCCATTATTTTCTGCTTTATCCTCTATTAGGGTCGCGGTGGGGTTCCCCATGCCCATCCAGGGGAGAACGTTTCGGGCGCTGGGCAGATACACCCAGGGCAGGACACCAATCTATCACTGGGCACACACTCACTCACACAGACACACTCTATATGGGGCAATTTGGAGAATTCAATTGATCTTGATCCATGTTTTTGTACTGTGGGACGAAACCGGAGAACCCGGAGGAAACCCACGCGGACACGGCGAGAACATGGAAACACCACCCAGATTGGCATTCAAAACGGGATCTCCCACGTTGAGAGGTGAGCGTGCTAACCACTAACCTTACGGGCACTGGGCAGATGTACGCAGGACTATCTATCACTGGACACAAACACACTCCATTAAATTATAAAAACACTGCAAAGCAAAAAATCTTTACTAAAACAGTCTATTATTATTATTTGACACTTCTTTCTAGGTTATGAGCACATGTTTATTTAGAGCGCCCTCAGCAGCACGCATTTCAAACTGCGCCATGCTGAAATGATGAAATCTCCTCCGTCTTTCCAATCATCTTCAACCTCAGGTGACCCGAACGTGTTTAATAGCTAAGCTGATACTGCTGATACCAATAAACATGCAAGAACTGGGTCATAGTCGACGTTTGGATCTGAGGGCGGCGGAGTCGAAAAACACCGCAGCGGATTTACAAACTAAGAAATAAGAAGGCAGCTGTTTTCACTCACACGATGGTGATTATTCAGCTGCTCCCAGATCAGTATGACAGATTCATGAATCAGACCTGGATTAGTTCATATGTCTTACTCAGCACTCGGATCTGCGTTTGGTTTTATGAAACTTTGATGAATAAGGGGCATTCGGATTCCAAGCCTGACAACAAACCTAATAATAATAATAATAATAATAATAATAATATCGGCGGCACGGTGGCTTAGTGGTCAGCACGTTCGCCTCTCAGCGCTAGGGATTCCCGGTTCGAATCCCCATCTGGGTGGAGTTTCCATGTTCTCCCCGTGTCTGCGTGGGTTTCCTCCAGGTTCTCCGGTTTCCTCCCACAGTCCAAAAACATGGAACAAGTTAATAGAATTCTCAAAATTGCCCCATATAGAGTGTGTGTGTGAGTGAGTGTGTGCCCAGCGATGGATTGGCGCCCTGTCCTGGGTCTATCTGCCCAGCGCCCGAGACACTCTCCCCTGGATGGGCATGGGGAACCCCCCCGCGACCCTAATAGAGGATAAGCGGGAGATAATGAATGAATAATAATAATAATAATAATAATAATAATAATAATAATAATAATAATAATAATACATTTTATTTCAAGGTGCCTTTCTAATACCCAAGGACACCATACAGCAAGTAAGACATGTACATAACATTAAAATAAAAACCCAGTAAAATGATAAAACTTAAAATAACATTGATTATAATGAGGAGCTTAGTGGTTTAGCATGTTCTCCTTTCAGCACTAGGGATTCCCGGTTCGAATCCCAATCTGGGTGGAGTTTCCATGTTCTCCCCGTTTCTGCGTGGGTTTCCTCCGGGTTCTCTGGTTTCCTCCCACAGTCCAAAAACATGGATCAAGTCAATTGAATTCTCCAAATTGCCCCATATAGAGTGTGTCTGTGTGAGTGTGTGTGTGCCCAGCGATGGATTGGCGCCCTGTCCTGGGTCTATCTGCCCAGCGCCCAAAACGTTCTCCCCTGGATGGGCATGGGGAACCCCACCGCGACCCTAATAGAGGACAAAGCGGGAGATAATGGCTGAATGATTATAATGAGAAAGCTATTTTAAACAGGTGAGTTTTGAGTCCAGATTTAAATAGAGAGAGTGATTCTGTATTTCTTAGACTAGAGCAGTGCTTCTCAAATAGTGGGGAGCGCCCCCCTGGGGGGGCGCAGTGCGGCGCCTGGGGGGGCGCATAACAAGATATCACAGAGCAAGTGATATTAAGTGTACTGAACAAACCCTCAAGAGACAACATGGAAAAATATTTAACAGGGATGAGGAGAGAAAGGCAGAGAGGGACGAAGATAACGAGAGCAACAAAAGTCAACCGAAAGCTAAATGATGAAGCGTATGTAGCGCTTGGCTTTACTGTAACTAAGGTGGAGACGAAGAAAGACCAGTGTGTCTCCTGTGTCGTAAAATGTTGGCAGCGGACAGCATGAAGCCAAATAAATGAAGGTGTCACTTAAAGACATTACACCCCAATCACGCTGATAAGCCGCTTGAGATTTTTAATCCAAAACGTGACGAGTATAACCAGCAATCATCCCGCTTTATGAAAGCTACTTCAGCTGAGCGCTGCAAAACGGGCGCGTTGGAGACATCAGTTCTGTCTTCCTTATTTTGATTTAAAAAAATATATTGCTGATGAACTTGAATCATTAATTAATTATTGAATTAATTTTATATTATTTCTTGATTTTATTTCATTTAATTTTTCAGTATCAAATGGCAGTCAGTTCAAAAATGTTTCTAGTTTAAATAAGGATTTCATTCGTTTCTGTTACAAACTAAAAAACAAAGTGAACTAAATTATTATTTGTTCTAAGTCGATCTATATTTCTTTTTTGTTTTCTTTATTGTAATAAAGATACATTGTTATAAAAGAGGGGGCGGCACGGTGGCTTAGTGGTTAGCATGTTCTCCTCTCAGAGTTAGGGATTCCCGGTTTGAATCCCAATCTGGGTGGAGTTTCCATGTTCTCCCCGTGTCCAGGTGGGTTTTCCTTAGGGTTCTTCGGTTTCCTCCCACAGCATGGATCAAGTCAATTGAATTCTCCAAATTGCCCCATATAGAGTGTGTTTGTGTGAGTAAGTGTGTGTCAAGTGATGGAGTGGCGCCCTGTCCTGGGTGTATCTGCCCAGCGCTCGAAACGTTCTCCCCTGGATGGGCATGGGGACCCCACCCCCGCGACCCATCAAGGGGAGAACGTTTTGGGCGCTGTGCAGATACACCCAAGACAGGGCGCCAATCTATCACACACCCACTCACTCACACTCACTCGATATGGGGCGATTTTGAGAATTCATAAATTAATTAATTAATTCATTCATTCATTATCTTCTGCTTTATCCTCTATTAGGGTCGTGGGGGGGTTCCACATGCCCATCCAGAGGAGAACGTCTCGGGCACCGGGCAGACACACCCAGGACAGGACGCCGGGGGGGGGGGGGGGGGGGGGGGGGGGGGGGGGGGGGGGGGGGGGGGGGGGGGGGGGGGGGGGGGGGGGGGGGGGGGGGGGGGGGGGGGGGGGGGGGGGGATATATATATATATATATATATATATATATATATATATATATATATATATATATATATATATATATATATATATATATGATACCTTACAACACACCTGTTATTGTATTTTATAACTCACTTATTATTTAGACTGTTGCCGGGTGGAATATCTGTAAAATGCACCATTATAACTGTTTATAAGTCAATGGTTGCTGGATTCTCGTTAAAGCTGACAGAGTGGAGACATGTACCAGTGTATTTTATTGCTATTTGTCAGTCATGCTGGGCTTCGATTCAGTGGAAATGGGCCATTAATAAACCAGGGTCATATAATGCCAATTTTGTACGTGTAATATATATATATATATATATATATATATATATATATATATATATATATATATAGTTTACATAGTATAGTATAGTATAAAGTTTACAACATTATATATGTATATATATATACATACATATATATACATACATATATATACATTATATATACATATATATAAATATATGCACCATTTACCCATAGGCCTTCAATAATGCTTCATCTAAATATATTTATATAAATCTCAATATTTATACTATATTGAGATCCATACAATCTGAACATATACACATACACATTTACATGTAGGACTTCAATAATGCTGCATCTGAACCAATAATGCATCTGTCAATAACTATTTAATGGCAAAAAAATATCTTATTATGCTATATATATATATATATAGGCCCTTTTTTCAGGTCCTTTAGAAAGGCACTTGGCCGCGAGTTGTTTGGATCGTAATCATGCAAATCTGTCTACATAATGGTGTCTGATGAATGCTCTAAGTATAAAGTAAATTAGAAGGTTAAAGACATCTGGGTAAATGTCTGAACGTGTTTGTGTCAGTTCAGTCACTGAAGCATCGGTGTGGTCAGACACTAATATCAGAGGAGAAGGCCTGACGTCTTATAAATAAAATAACATGTCTTTAAGTAATGACGCTCGGACACAATGGGGCTGAAGTGTTGTCACATAATCAAAAGCCCAATGTTTTGGATACTGTATTTAACACAAAATGTCTTGTAAGAAAACATGGATTCAAGGTGAATTGGCTGTTTATGGTGAGAGATGAGAGAGAGATGTGAGAGATGAGAATCATAGTAATTGATTAAGGCTTCGTAGCTTAGTTGTCCACCAATAAGGACAAAGGGCACCACCGTATAAGGGAACTTTAGATCAGCCAATGCAGCATGGTTTTGGACAGTGGGAGGAGAACTTGGGGAACCACAGGGAGAACATAAAAACCTGGATTCCCAGCGCTGAGAAGAACGTTTCGGGCGCTGGGCAGATACACCCAGGACAGGGCGCCAATCTATCACTGGACACACACTCACTCACACAAACACACTCTATATGGGGCAATTTGGAGAATTCAATTAACCTTGATCCATGTTTTTGGACTGTGGGAGGAAACCGGAGAACCTGAGTCCAAAAACATGGATCAAGTCGATTGAATTCTCCAAATTGCCCCATATAGAGTGTCTGTGTGAGTGAGTGTGTGTCCAGTGATAGATTGGTGTCCTGTCCAGTGCCCAAGTTCTCCCCTGGATGGGCATGGGGAACCCACCCCCGCGACCCTAATAGAGGAGGAGGAAGATAATAGAGGAAGATAATAGATGGATGGAACAAGCCTAATATGGCATGATAGCTTAGTGGTTAGCATGTTCTCCTGTCAGTGCTATGGATTCCCAGGTTCGAATCCCGATCTGGGTGGAGTTTCCATGTTCTCCCCATGTCCACGTGGGTTTCCTGTCAGTTCTCAGTTCCTGTCATGTTCTCCTGTCAGTGCTATGGATTCCCGGTTCGAATCCCAATGTGGGTGGAGTTTCCATGTTCTCCCCGTGTCCACGTGGGTTTCCTCTGTGTTCTCCAGTTTCCTCCCACAGTCCAAAAACATGGATCCCTCCTTGGATTGAAGTAATTTCAGATAATATATAGCTAACTTTGGTATCTTTTCTCTCTTTACAGGTCTCTGGATAACCGACCTTTCTACCATGCACGCCACCCCACCTTCTCAAACGCAAACATCATACCCACCCCACATTATACGCCACCACTTGAGTAAAACACCCTCCAATACTCTTCGTTTGGAGCAATCCATCCTCAAGTCTCCACACAAACCATTAGCCGAACCTCTGTGTCCCAACTACCCCAGCGATTACCTCAACCAATCCACACCACCGTCAAGCTCAACTCCACTCTCCATTCACTGGTTAACACTGGTCACGTGTGCCTGCCTACTCCCCGCTCTGATTAGTCGGGTTCCCGCAGCATTGGCCGGGGAGACATGGGGTGTGGTTTCTGCCTGCCCTTTTCATTGCGTTTGCCGGAACCTCTCGGAGTCCCTGAGCACCCTCTGTGCAGATAAAGGCCTTCTGTTTGTCCCACCGAACATCGATCGGCGTACCGTGGAGCTTCGCCTAGCCGACAACTACATCAGAGAAGTGGGTGGTACCGATTTCGTCAACATGACTGGACTAGTGGATTTAACTTTATCGCGCAACACCATCAGCTACATCAAACCCATGGCATTTGCGGACCTCGAGAGCCTTCGTTCTTTGCATTTGGACGGTAACCGCCTGACAGCCCTTGGCCCAAGAGACCTGATCGGGATGCTAAACCTACAGCATCTCATCATAAACAACAACCAGCTCATTAACATTTCCTCGGATGCCTTTGATGACTTTCTGCTCACGCTGGAGGACCTGGACCTGTCTTACAACAACCTACGCAAGGCACCATGGGAGGCTATCCAGAACATGGCCAGCTTGCACACACTAAACCTCGATCATAACCTCATCGACCAGATCGAAGAAGGCTCTTTCGGGGAGCTATACAAGCTTGCTCGCTTGGACATGACTTCTAACCGTCTTCAGACCCTTCCACCGGACCCTCTGTTTGCCAGATCCCAGACTGGGGTCTTGAGCCCTACCCCCTACAATTCGATAATCAGTTTGAACTTCGGCGGAAACCCATTGCACTGTAACTGTGAGCTGCTGTGGCTGCGGAGATTGATTCGTAGCGATGATATGGAGACATGTGCCACGCCAATCCACTTGGCGGGACGCTACTTCTGGTCAATACCGGAGGAGGAATTCACCTGTGAGCCTCCTCTTATCACTCGCCATACACATAAACTCTGGGTGTTGGAAGGCCAAAAGGCAACACTCAAATGCCGTGCAATCGGAGACCCGGAGCCAATGGTGCACTGGGTCTCACCAGACGACCGGATTATCGGCAACTCCAGTAGAACCACATCGTTCAAAAACGGAACCCTGGAATTCTTAGTAACGGTTTCCCGTGACGATGGTGCTTACACATGTATCGCAATCAATGCAGCAGGTGAGGCTACTGCAGTTATCGACCTGAAGGTCATCCCTCTTCCTCATCGAGGGAATGGGACTGTGATAACCCGTGATCCAGGGTCATCAGATATTACCAGAGGAAAGATTTCCAATGGACACAACCCAAGCCAGACTACTGCTGACCAACAGGGTTCTAAAGAGGATGCAGAGACTGAGGAAGGAGGAAGCGAAGCTGACGAGGATCAGTTTGTGGAGGTCCAAGGTGTGACCTCTACCTCGGCTCAACTTAGGTGGGATATTGGAAAACCCACAGGCACATACCTGGTTTGGATGTACCAGATTCAATACAACTGCACGGCAGATGAGACTCTGGTGTATCGGTAAGACCCATAAACTTTTATTACATTTTTATTGAAAACAGCAGGTTCCAATACGACTTTTTATCATTCAGTTAAACTATTTGGGAATGTGTATATAAATATCTAAGTTTTTTTAGAGGGCTGCATGGGGGAGTAGTGCTTAGCACATCCAACTCTCAGTGCTGGGGTTTCAAGTTCGTATCCCAATCTGGGTGGGCTTCCATGTTCTCTGGTTTTCTTCCACAGTCCAGAAACATGGAATGAAGATGAACTGGCTGCTTTGAATTGCCCCTATGTAGTGTTTGTTTGAGTTAGTGTGTGCCCAGCAACGGATTAGCGCCCTGTCAAGGGTGTATTTGCCCCTGGATGAGCATGGACAAGGGGCCCCAGACCTCCACCAATTGTGCAAGCGTTAAGGTGATGAGAAGGTTTTTAACAAATTATCCTTACAAACAAATTAATCTTTTTCAATACATATATATAGGGGGCACGTTGACTTAGTGGTTAACAAGTTCTCCTCTCAGCACTGGGGATTCCCGGTTTGAATCCCAATCTGGGTGGAGTTCCCATGTTCTCCCATTGTCTGTGTAAGTTTCCTCTGGGTTCTCCGGTTTCCTCTCACAGTCCAAAAACATGGATCAAGTCAATTTAATTCTCCAAATTGCCCCATAAAGTGTGTGAGTGAGTGTGTGCCCAGTGATAGATTGGCGCCTTGTCCTGGGTGTATCTGCCCAGCACCCGAGACGTTCTCCCCTGGATGGCCACCGGGAACCCCCCCACGACCCTAATAGAGGATAAAAGCGGAAGATTATGAACGAATATATGAAAAAAAAAAAAATATATATATATATATATTTTTTTTTTCTTTTTAATGGGAAAGCGGTGAACTCTTCTGTCAACAAAGAGAACAGACTCTTTACACAGACTTTTTTAGTAACACAGATTAAATGGAATGAGTAATCATTCCATTTAATCGGTGTTACTAAAAAAGTCATTGTTGTTAATTGTTTTTTTAATATGTATTTCATTTGTATTGTTGTTGGACTGTTATACGTTCTAAGTCTAAGGTCACACTTCCATATGTCTTGTTGTTGTCTTGCTGATTCTCATCATGAGCAGGTATCTGTTCATCTTAATATAATTTTTCACCCCTACCTCCCCCCAAAACGAGAAAGAAAAGTCTGTTTCATTAATAATATGATCCCACGGATGAGTAAGCTACCAGCACAAGCTTTCATTGCAAAGATAATTTGCTCCTGAGGTCGGCTGACAGCTTGTCAGTGATCCATGGTTAGGCTGTAAAAGAGTAAAAAGACCAGATGCACAGCTGTCACTGTTTTTGTAGTTGTTTCTTTGGAGCCAAGACATAAGAAGCAGAAGGAAAGGCGCAATCAGTGATGTGAGCATGTCCACTGAAGTGTGACATGAATAAAAAGAAAAATTTCACCATATATATATATATATATATATATATATATATATATATATATATATATATATACACACACACACTCTATATCTGCCCAGCGCCTGAAACATTCTCCCCTGGATGGGCATGGGGAATGCCCCCTGCGACCCTAGTAGAGGATAAGGTGAAAGATAATGGATGGAAATACACACACACACACATATATATATATATATATATATATATATATATACATATAAAATCCTCTACTAGGGTCATAGGGGGGGTTCTCCATGCCCATCCAGGTGGGAACGCTTTGGGCTCTGGGCAGATACACCCAGGACAGGACGACAATCTATCACTGGAGACACACACACTCTATATAGGGCAATTTGGAGAATTAAGTTCACCTTGATCTATGTTTTTGGACTGTGGGAGGAAACCGGAGAACCCGGAGGAAACCCACGGGGACACGGGGAGAACATGGACACTCCACCCAGATTTGAAAATGGAATCCCCAGCGCTGAGAGGACATTCTGCTGCCACACATATATATATATATATATCACGGCACGGTGGCTTAGCTCTGAAGCGTCGATACGGGCCATATAGCACAATGACTTGCATTTAGTTGGCACCTGATCTATTAAAGTTCAGTGACTACTTTTATATATGTCATGTTATAAAGGCGTAAATGCTTAAACTTTGTGGTCGGCATAATGAAAGTGGTACATTTTTATTCAAAGTGGCATTCTCATGAAGGCCATCTTTATTTCTGCATTGACGCTGTAATGTATTTGAAGTGCCTTGGACTGTCACCACCTCCAGGCTGCCCAGAGATGGATATTAATATTGACTGTAGTCACTCTCCGTTGCCAATCACCTTTTTGCCAATAATTTGAATTATGTTCCATCAAACACACCACGAAGGAAAAGACCAATGACACGTTACTTGTACTTGGTAAGATACAACATCAACAGATATAACATTATTATATATAATATATATATATATTCATTCATCCATTATCTCCCGCTTATCCTCTATTAGGGTCGCGGTGGGGTTCCCCATGCCCATCCAGGGGAGAACGTCTCGGGAGGCGCTGGGCAGATAGACCCAGGACAGGGCGCCAATCCATCGCTGGGCTATATATATATATATATATATATATATATTTTTTTTTTTCTTTGGGCGGCACGGTGGCTTAGTGGTTAGCACGTTCGCCTCACAGCATTAGGGATTCCCGGTTCGAATCCCCATCTGGGTGGAGTTTCCATGTTCTCCCCGTGTCTGCGTGGGTTTCCTCCGGGTTCTCCGGTTTCCTCCCACAGTCCAAAGACATGGATCAAGTCAATTAAGTTCTCCAAATTGCCCCATATAGAGTGTGTCTGTGTGAGTGAATGTGTGCCCAGCGATGGATTGGCGCCCTGTCCTGGGTCTATCTGCCCAGTGCCCGAAACGTTCTCCCCTGGATGGGCATGGGGAACCCCACTGCGACCCTAATAGAGGATAAAGTGGAAGATAATGAATGAATGAATGAATATATATATATATATATATATATATATATATATATATATATATATATATATATATATATATATAGGGCGGCACGGTGGCTTAGTGTTTAGTATGTTTGCCTCTCAGCACTAGGGATTCCTGGTTCGAATCCCCATCTGGGTGGAGTTTCCATGTTCTCCCCGTGTCTGCGTGGGTTTCCTCCGGGTTCTCCGGTTTCCACCCACAGTCCAAAAACATGGATCAAGTCAATTGAGTTCTCCAAATTGCCCCATGTAGAGTGTGTCTGTGTGAGTGAGTTTGTGCCCAGCGATAGATTGTCACCCTGTCCTGGGTGTATCTGCTCAGTGCCAGAAACTTTGATTTATTCATTCACTCTTTCATGCGTTCATTCATTTATTTATTTGCGTGTACTTTTCTTTTTTAAGTAGATGGTGTCTGGTTAAGTAATCAGCAGTGAATAAGTACAGTGGAAGTCAGTGGAAATGACTCATAGCCACCCCCCCACAGTTCCCTCTACCTCCCTTTATAATTTCTTTCAGATTCTCTCTCTAAGGTGATCATAATTGCCTGTTTCTGTGTCACCAGCTCTGTGACTCTCTCTCCTGTCTGCTTTATTGCAAGGTGAAAATGTAGGATTGGCTTCTTCATGCATGGGCTTACACGAGTACCAGGGTTTACATCAGTCTTATTTATTTGCATAGCTTACCACACACAATGAAATGGGACAATTGGACCAATAAGCACCACTTTAAGTTCCATCCATTATCTTTCACTTTATCCTCTATTAGGGTCGTGGGGGGGGTTCCCCATGCCTATCCAGGGGAAAACGTCTCAGGTGCTGGGCAGATAGACCCAGGACAGGGCGCCAATCTATTGCTGGGTACACACCCACTCAGATAAACACACTCTATATGGGGCAATTTGGAGAATTCAATTGACTTGATCCACGTTTTTGGACTGTGGGAGGAAACCGGAGAACCTGGAGGAAACCCACGTGGACACGGGGAGAACATGGAAACTCCACCCAGATGGGTATTTGAACCAGGAATCCCTAGTGCTGAGAGGAGAACATGCTAATCACTAAACAACCATGCCGCGCCACATTGTAAATATATCCATCCATCCATCCATTATCTTCCGTTTCATCCTCTATTAG
>JAFMOD010000840.1:400447-445966 GCA_019802435.1 Corydoras maculifer | reverse complement strand
TTTTGGACTGTGGGAGGAAACCGGAGAACCTGGAGGAAACCCACGTGGACACGGGGAGAACATGGAAACTCCACCCAGATGGGTATTTGAACCAGGAATCCCTAGTGCTGAGAGGAGAACATGCTAATCACTAAACAACCATGCCGCGCCACATTGTAAATATATCCATCCATCCATCCATTATCTTCCGTTTCATCCTCTATTAGGGTCGCGGGGGGGGGGGGGGTTCCCCATGCCCATCTAGGGGAGAACGTTTTGGGCTCTGGGCAGATACACCCAGGACAGGACACCAATCTATCACTGGGCACACACTCACATACACAAACACACTCTATATGGGGCAATTTGAAGAATTCAATTGACTTGATCCATGTTTTTGGACTGTGGGAGGAAACCGGAGAACCCGGAGGAAACCCACATGGACACGGGGAGAACATAGAAACTCCACCCAGACGGGGATTCGAACCGGGAATCCCTAGAGCTGAGAGGAGAACATGCTAAGCACTAAGTCACAATGCTGCCCACATTGTAAATAATATATTTAATTTGATCCTTTTGCATAATTATTTTGAAAATTTCCAGATTTTTACTGTAAATCCAAATGTTTCACTTTCTGTGGAGACGTCAGAAAAGAATGTCACTGCTGGCTGTACCGTGTATAACTCCACATGTGACTAATAAACTTCATTTGATTTGATTTGACAGGAGCACAAAAGCAAATTAGAAAAAGCCCAGCGATGGGTTGGCGTCTGGTGCAGGGTGTATCTGCCCTGGCCCGGGGTATCTGTGTATCAGTGTATCAGTTGTATCTTGGGCCATGAACTGGCTAAAGAATAACACCGCAACTTATACTTGTAGCACCACCTTTTTTTTATCCATCTTGTTTTTGTACACTACATATGGCAGACAGCATTTCTCAATGGAGTCAAGACTGTTGTAGCCTAATAAAATAAAGAAAATCTTTATGCACAGTTTGGGTTGTCATTTTGTAGGGTCATATGACTAACACTGATTGAGCTACTGCTGTTTCCTGCTATGCTCTCCTGCCAGCTCAGTAATGCATTTGCTATTCAGTGCACTTTGGCTTGCAATTCAATTACTCACCGAGGTTTTATCTTATTTCCTTTGGAAATTCTCTTTTTAATTTGCTTTTGTGCTCCTGTCAGACTACATATTACATGTTTGAATATATTCTGTCTGTATTGTCTGTATGTATATAGAGCGCTGACTTTATTGTTGCTATTTTTTTGGTGCATTATCCATCCATCCGGGCGGCATGGTGGCTTAGTGGTTAGCATGTTCTCCTCTCAGCGCTAGGGATTCCCGGTTCGAATCCCCATCTGGGTGGAGTTTCCATGTTCTCCCCGTGTCTGCGTGGGTTTCCCCCGGGTTCTCCGGTTTCCTCCCACAGTCCAAAAACATGGATCAAGTTAATTGAGTTCTCAAAATTGCCCCATATAGAGTGTGTCTGTGTGAGTGAGTGTGTGCCCAGCGATGGATTGGCGCCCTGTCCTGGGTCTATCTGCCCAGCGCCTGAGACGTTCTCCCCTGGATGGGCATGGGGAACCCCACCACGACCCTAATAGAGGATAAGCGGGAGATAATGAATGAATTAATGAATCCATCCATCCATTATCTTCAGCTTTATCCTGTATTAGGGTCGTGGGGGGTTCACCATGCCCATCCAGGGGAGAACGTCTCAGGCGCTGGGCAGATACACCAATCTATCACTGGACACACACTCACTCAAACAAACACACTCTATATGGGGCAATTTGGAGAACTCAATTGACTTAATCCATGTTTTTGGACTGTGGGAGGAAACCGGAGAACCCGGAGGAAACCCATGCGGACACGGGGAGAACATGGAAACTCCACCCAGATGGGGATTCGAACCGGGAATCCCTAGTGCTGAGAGGAGAACATGCTAACTACTAAGCCACCGTGCCACGCTTGGTGCATTATGTTTTCCTTATTATTATTAATTTTTTATTATTATTATTATTTCATGTCACATGACACAATCTTTACGATTGACTCATCAAAGATTTATCAAATATGCAAACTCTGCACTATTACTCCTCCATCCATCCATTATCTTCTGCTTTATCCTCTATTAGGGTCGCGGGGGGTTTCACATGTCCATCCAGGGGAGAACTAAAAGCCATTTAATGTAACGTGGATTATACAAGGGGCTTAGTGGTTGGCATGTTCTCCTATCAGCACTAGGGATTCCCGGTTCGAATCCCCATCTGGGTGGAGTTTCCATGTTCTTCCCGTATCCGTGTGGGCTTCCTCCGGGTTCTCCGGTTTCCTCCCACAGTCCAAAAACATAGATCAAGGTCCAATGAATTCTCTAAATTGCCCCATATAGAGTGTGTGTGTGTTTGTGAGTGTGTGCCCAGTGATAGATTGGCGTCCTGTCCTGGGTGTATCTGCCCAGCGCCCAAAACGTTCTCCCCTGGATGGACATGGGGAACCCCCCGCAACCCTAATAGACGATAAAGTGGAAGATAATGGATGGATGTATAATACATGCTGTAACATTATATTGTTAAATATCACCTTTCATTTGTCAAATTTATGGTCAAGGCATTTTTTAATATTTATCTTCTATATAGGCTGAATAAATTCATGTGTTTGGGTTTATACAGCTTATACATCACGCTATATCATGCCATAATAATTATAATTCCTCAATTGCTACCTGTCCACTCGTCTTTACAGTCAATCCAAACCCTGGCATCACCAGTGATGGATTTAAATTACATTATGTATCAATCTGAAGGTTGTGGGTTTAAATCCCAGGTCCACTGAAGTAACCAGTGTGGGTCCTTGAATAAAACCCTTAACCGTCATTACTCCAGGGATGTTGTGATGAACCCTGTGCTCACCTTGTAAGTCGCTTTGGATAAAAGTGTCCAATAAATGACCAAATGTAATGTATATGTAATGTAGATATCATGTGCCATAGGGTATTAATCCTCTGTATACCAATACAGAATAACAAAGGCAAAATTACAAAGAGAATTCATAAACACACATGAAAAAAGAGAGTGTTAGTGACCTTGGCCAGGAAATCATAATTCACGGCTGAACTATGCTAATAGAAAGCACCTTCAACGGCGAAGTGAAAGTCAGGGGGAGAATGAAAACAGTTAATGAAAGGGGGCTGGCAAAAGAAAAGGAGTGGAAGAGAAGAGGTGGCTAATATGAAAATGAATTAGTGGATGATAATCAAACACTGATGTAGCAAGCAGAGAGGGTGGATGGAGATGCAGTGAAAAGGATATTAGTCATGCTTAGGGAAAGAAATGTGTGGAGAGATTTGAGTAAACCAAATAGAGAGCTTGAGTAAAACAGAAAGGTCACATGGGCAGCACAAGAGAGTGTAAGAACATTAGGGGTAGAACTGGATGGAAGGGAGTCTCCGGGTTCTCTGGTTTCCTCCCAGAGTCCAAAAACCTGGTGAAATGATGTTCTAAATTACATACATGCTAACCTGTAAACCTGTTGTCATTCATTCATCCATCATCTTCTGCTTTATCCTCTATTAGGGTCGCGGGGGGTTCCCCATGCCCATCCAGGGGAGAACGTTTCAGGCGCTGGGCAGATAGACCCAGGACAGGACGCCAATATATCGTTGGACACACACTCACTCACACACACACACTCTATATGGGGCAATTTGGAGAACTCAACTGACCTTGATCCATGTTTTTAGACTGAGGGAGGAAACTGGAAAACCCGGAGGAAACCCACACGGACACGGGGAGAACATGGAAACTCCACCCAGATTGGGATTCGAACCGGGAATCCCTAGTGCTGAGAGGAGAACATGCTAACCACTAAGCCACCGTGCCGCCATCCATGGAACCATCCATCCATCCACTCACACACACACAAACACACTCTATATGGGGCAATTTAGAGTGTGTTTGTGTGTGTGTGAGAGTGAGTGAGTGAGTGTGTGCCCAGTGATAGATTGGCACCCTGTCCTGGGTGTATATGCCCAGCACCGAAGACGTTCTCCCCTGGATGGGCATGGGAAACTCTCTAACATCCCTAGTAGAGGATAAAGCAGAAGATAATGGATGGATGGATGGTTTTGAACCTGGGTGGCATGGTGGCATAGTGGTTAGCATGTTCTCCTCTCAGCGCTAGGAATTCCCATTTCCATGTTCTCCGGTTACCTCCCACTGTCCAAAAACATAGACCACGGTCAGTTGAATGCTCCAAATTGCCCCATATGGAGTGTGTCTGTGTGAGTAAGTGTGTGTCCATCGACAGATTGGCGCCCTGTCCTGGGTGTATCTGCCCAGCGCCCGAAACGTTCTCCCCTGGATGGGCCATTAAAACAATTTCAAGAAAATGGTGGGCCCATTGTCAGCGGGAGGTTGCCATCTCAGGGCAAGCCAGTCCACTTTCTTTTTTTTTATTATTTACCTAAAATGTTTTTACACAGACTACAAACAACGCTGATTATAACTGATATTAATGTGAAATGCTCAAGGTTAAATACAGTTAAGGTCTCCGTTACTTTGAAGTAATGAATAGCCTTAGAACTCTGAACCCTGGACGCTCATTTATGATTTTTATTTCAGATATGGTAGAGCACCATTATGCTAAAGATTATGCTCCCCCCCTCAGCTCTCGCGATTACAGGTCATTCACATAATCACTATTTCAGTGATATTGCTCACTGGAGGTGTTCAATTTATCCAGCTAGTCTTTACTGATAGCTAAATTTAAGCATTATAATGCCATGCTCTGGCTGCATAGTTCTGTTATACGTTTAGGTCCATGATTGGACCAATTTCTTTCCAGCTGAAGTATCCATTCACCTCGTATTTACCTGGTCTCTCCCCTCCCATTACTTCTAACCCCTTTTCTTTGCCTGACATTTGCAACAGCCGAACATTAATTCTTTCCTTTATTGCCCTCTCTCTTTCAGAATCCTTCCCTCTACCAGTAACAATTTCCTCCTGAAGAATCTGGTCTCAGGAGCCGACTACAACCTGTGCGTCTTGGCCATCTTTGACGAAACCGTCACCTCGATGGCTGCCACAAAGGTCTTGGGTTGCACCCAATTCAGCACCAAGGACAATTACCCAGACTGCCGCTCACTGCAAGCCCATTTTCTGGGTGGAACCTTGACTATACTAGTCGGAGGGGTCGTCGTGGTGTCACTACTGGTGTTCACGGTGGCGCTCATGGTCCGTCACCGGGTGTGCACTAACCATAGCGGTCACCATGACCCCGGCACTGAGGTTGGATGCTCGGATACGGACTCCACAGCGGCGGCCAAAGGAGCTGCGGTTTTCCCTCAAAGCAACGGAAGCGGCGAGGTGATGATGGTCGTCCTGCCCAACGGGCTGTTTCAGAAAAGGAAAGGAGGGGGGACTGGGATGGAGGCATCACCTAAGCCCATTCCTGGGCCTAAACCACAAACCCTGCCCAAGCCTAAGGTCAACCTGGAGCAGCTCAAAGCCGGGATAGCAGCACATAAGGCCCTTCCACCGTACACGCCAGAGACCGAGCGGATGCCGATGTATTACACCCCATCCACACTGCCCCGGCGCTCGCGTCAATCAGCAGCAGACCCCACCAAACTCCACCTACCAAACAGGGATGTGGCGAAACGGGCTAGCTTCAGCCTGCCTCACTATGATACGGATCTGGTGGATAGACGCTTCAGCACGGGAGGGACTGTTCGAGTCCGACGAGGAGGTCGGGAGGAGCAAAGCAACCTGGAAACACTCCCTCCGTGCAGGCACAAACGTAGCTCGTCATTCGATATGGGCAACATGGCCGCCACAACCTGTTACAGTTACGCCAGGCGGCTGGGGGTCATCTGGAGCAAACGGAGCCAGTCGTTGCACGGCATCCTCGTTCAGTGCGCCTCCACGGCCGGCAGCGGCGAACATCACACGCATTGCGCCGTCCTGCCCTACAACAGCAACTCCGCCAAGTCCGGGGTCAAGCAAAAGCCCACAGAGCAGAAAAACAAAGGGAAGGATCAACAAAATAAGGAGAAAGGAGATGAGATGGAGGAGAGTGTGGTGTAGGTCGACAGGCAGTGTGTCGGGGTTTGAAAACCACAGTGGCGAAAGAATGGAGAAGGACCTACAGAGGGAGCCGCGAGGCGAGGTGTGATAAGTGGGAACAGGGGAAGCTGTTAGCGAGAGTGTAAGGTTGAGTGGAGATTTAAAAAAAAAAAGCCAAGATGTCACGGAGGAACCAAAAAAAAAAGAAGTGAGGAGGAAAGAATGGGGTAAAAAAATTGGCCTAATGTTAAATGGACTATAGCGCGAGGACATGGTGGATGTTGGAACCCTCGTTCTGTGGGACTCCAGGGTAAATGGATTCGGAATCAACACTGACGCACAATCCTTTCAAGCAGCTCGTATTAGGAAAGAGGAGGCGAGCTAAATAAAGATGCATTTCGTGGTTCAGGACATGGACCGAGCGAGCGAGGGAATTTGAGAAACGATCAATTAGATATCCCGGCTCTGGGATTACCGAGACCGAGCCCGTGGCTGAAACGCCGAGTCATGCGGAATCAATGGGATGTGTGTGTGCGAGATGGGGGGAAAAAAGGATTTGGGACGGACTGAGTACAAAGACAAACAGATGCCCAATGACAAAGGACGAATGGGATTGGCTCCAGTGTGTTTGGGGAAGTGGCGGCGTGGAAATGGGCGCAGGCCAACCCTTCGCTGTGATGTCCGTCACCCTGCTGGACGCTCAGTGCAAACAGAACGACTGGGAATGTGTTTAAAGAACGGATTCTGATGCAGTACCGTGGCCGGCGTTACTAAACGGCGTGAGGCGGACGTAGAACTTTGTTATCCGACAGAAAAAAAAAAGATTCCCATTAAAGGTCTGTTTTCTTACTAACTTTAATGAGCGACGGAACTAAAAGGACACTTGTTGCGTTGAGTTTTGCTGATGGATGAATTCGTATGTGTGCGATGATCTTGGGGTTTTGATTTTTGAAAAAAAAAATATATATAACCCGTCTTGATTCTAATGTTTCGATTTGATTTGATTTTGCCAAAGTAAATATTGTTATCTTGACTTGATATTCGAAATAATCAAATAAAATCAAAACAATATGGCCCAACGTTCACTGTGCTTGAATAATTCGGTTAATATAATAATAATATGAAAACATCCATAAGTCATCCATTATCTTCTGCTTTAGCCTCTATTAGGGTCGTGTGTGTGTGTGTGGGGGGGGTTCCCAGAGGAGAATGTTTCAGGCGCTGGGCAGATACACCCAGGACAGGGCGCCAATCTATCACTGGACACACACTCACTCACACAGACACACTCTATATGGGGCAATTTGGAGAGTTCCATTGTGGGAGGAGAATTTGACTGTGGGAGGAAACCGGAGAACCCGGAGGAAACCCACGCGGACACGGGGAGAACATGGATACTCCACCCAGATTGGGATTTGAACCTGAAACCCAGCACTTACAGAATTACAGTCACATGACAAGTCACTTTTTAATCCAAAGTGTACCGTGTTTCCTAAAATAATAACAATAAATGTCTAAGTGTATTAGATAGGGCGGCACGGTGGTTTAGTGGTTAGCATGTTCTCCTCTCAGCGCTAGGGATTCCCAGTTTGAATCCCAATCTGGGTGGAGTTTCCATGTTCTCCCCGTGTCCGCGTGGGTTTCCTCCGGGTTCTCCGGTTTCCTCCCACAGTCAAAAAACATGGATCAAGGTCAAATTTTACAAATTGCCCCATATAGAGTGTGTCTGTGTGAGTGAGTGTGTGCCCAGTGATGGATTGCCGCCCTGTCCATGGTGTATTTGCCTGGCGCCCAAAATGTTCTCCTCTGTATGGGAATAGGGAACAACCCCCCCCCCCCCCCTATTAATCAGCATTAATATGAGTAACCTGTATGGGGGTGTTCAACCTGTCTACTATTAGATGTTGATGATATGTCCATGTTTACCTTCATTCAAGGTATATAATGCAATGTGTGTATACACTGAATTAAAGCTGATCCATTATGTACTGTATACATATTTCATAAGGCCTTTTATACTAAGCAGAAGATCATTATTTAGTATTGAACCAGCAGTGTGTTTGTTCGGTGTGTTGCTGCAATTATCTGCATAGTATAAAAATGATTTAGCAAACACACACCGTCACACACACACACACACACCAACAGGACGAGATAAAGATGGAGAAAAAGAACTACAGAGGGCGAGATCGTCATACCGACCCACAGACACACACACCTACACACCAAAATCATCTTTAGAATGAGCAAGTTGGAAACAGACAGGGCAGAACATAATGTGGAAAATGGGGGGGGGGGGTGCAGGGGGGACAAGGACACACAGTCTGATAGACTGCTGATGCCAGATAGAACAGAGGACAAAATGTGAAGCTCAGAGTAGTGACAGAGGGGGGAAAAAAAGAGTGTGTGGGAGGGCAGCGGGTCTGCAGTGTCTGTGCTTGGGGTATTTTTGGAATGTAATTACTTTGTCAGAATGTATGGCATCGCCAATAAAGCCCATTTAGGCATGACTGAGGAGAAATGTAGGGGAGAAGATAACTTGCACTCAGTGTGAGTGAATATATTTATATATATATATATATATATATATATATATATATATATATATAAAATATTTATACAAATTTTTTGCTTAATCCTCTACTAGAGTCACAGTCATATATATATATATATATATATATATATATATAGGCGGCACGGTGGCTTAGTGGTTAGCACGTTCGCCTCTCAGCGCTAGGGATTCCCGGTTCGAATCCCCATCTGGGTGGAGTTTCCATGTTCTCCCCGTGTCTGCGTGGGTTTCCTCCGGGTTCTCCGGTTTCCTCCCACAGTCCAAAAACATGGATCAAGTTAATTGAATTCTCAAAAATTGCCCCCTATAGAGTGTGTCTGTGTGAGTGAGTGTGTGCCCAGTGATAGATTGGAGTCCTGTCCTGGGTCTATCTGCCCAGCGCCCGAGACGTTCTCCCCTGAATGGGCATGGGGAACCCCACCGCGACCCTAATAGAGGATAAGCGGAAGATAATGAATGAATGAATATATATAAATTATAAATTGTACATCTCAGACAAGAGCATGTAATAAAGCACGCAATTATTTTTTATTACATACATATATGTACAACTTTTTTGCTTAATCCTCTATTAGGGTCACAGGGGGTTCTCTTGCCCATCCAAAGGAGAACGTTTCGGGAGCAGGGTGGATACACCCAGGACAGGGTGACAACCCATAGCTGGGCACACACTCACTCCCACAACGTGCACACAAACACACACTACAAGGTGCAATTTAGAGCAGTCTTTTTACCTTGATGTCATGTTTTGGACTGTGGGAGGAACCCGGAGGAGGCCCAAGCAGACATGGGGAGTACATGGGGAGAACACTCACTCCACCTAGATAGGGATTTGAGCATGGATTCCCAGTGCTGAGAGGCAAACATGCCAACCACTAAGTCACCATATATATATATATATATATATATATATATATATATATATATATATATATATATATATATATATATATATATATATATATATATATATATATATATATCATTCATTCATCTCCCCCTGCTTATCCTCTATTAGGGTTGCGGTGGGGTTCCCCATGCCCATCCAGGGGAGAACGTCTCGGGCGCTGGGCAGATACACCCAGGACAGGGCGCCAATCCATCGCTGGGCTATATATATATATATTGTAATAAAACATGGTTGATGACAGAAATCACAGCAACATTGTTTTAAAATACCTGGTGTATCTAAGAAATAAATACAACCACAAGAAAGGTGTAATATGAGATATACTAATTGGCCACTTGATTAAAGTCAATCATCTGGTTGCAGACTGGACCTCCCTCGGCTTTCCGAGTAGCAGCGATTTGCTTTGCATGAATTCCAGTTGAAAATGTTTAGCATAATATTCCCCCATGCTGACAGGATGTCCTCCTGCAGTTAATGAAAATGTGATGGAGCTACTGCTCTGCTTTAAACAGGCTATTGTATCTCATCCCATAGATGACCTATAAACAGGTACTACTGTCATGTTCCAGGATCTAATCCAGTACCACATTAAACAGAACCATGTGGCATGGTGTGTTGTAAGGTAAACAGCTGCTGTGATGAGATGAAGATGGTTATTCAGAGTCCATCCACGGGTATCAGGACATGCCAATCATATAATTAACTCACTGCCACAAGTCTGAGCTGCGGACAGGGAGGGTTTATCAGTCATTAGCATGGAATGCCCATGCATTATCTTCTGCTTTATCCTATATTAGGGTTGGGGGGGGGGTTCCCCATGCCCATCCAGGGGAGAACGACAATCAGTCAATCAATTTTCTGACTTGTTTGGCTCTATATATTTTCAAAATTCACTCAGATCACTGAAATGTCACATGCTGATGTGGATTTACATCATAACTGACTCAAGGACAGCTTTATGCTGCATTCTAAGAATGATCCAATTAGAACAGGGCAGGTGTCACTTATAAAGTGAGTATATCTTGAAATTTCTTAAATTAAGAACGTTTTTAAAAAACTGGACTATTTATCTTTATTTATCGAAAATAATCTCCGTTCTTGGGGCGGCACGGTGGCTTAGTGGTTAGCTTGTTCTCTCAGTGCTAGGGATTCCCGGTTCGAATCCCCATCTGGGTGGAGTTTCCATGTTCTCCCCGTGTCTGCATGGGTTTCCTCCAGGTTCTCAAGTTTCCTTCCACAGTCCAAAAACATGGAGCAAGTCAATTGAGTTCTCCAAATTGCCCCATAAAGAGTGTGTCTGTGTGAGTGAGTGTGTGTCCAGTGATAGATTGGCGTCCTGTCCTGGGTGTATCTGCCCAGAGCCCGAAACGTTCTCCCCTGGATGGGCATGGGGAACCACCCTGCGACCGTAATAGAGGATAAAGCAGAAGATAATGGATGAATGAAAGTCTAATCTTCTTGAAATAAAAAAAACGAGATTCGTTAGATCTTATTATAAAAGATTTTCTGACTTGGATGGCACGGTGGCTTAGTGGTTGGCATGTTCTCCTCTCAGCACTAGGGATTCCCAGTTCGCATCCCAATCTGGGTGGAGTTTCCATGTTCACCCCGTGTCCGCGTGGGTTTCCACCGGGTTCTCCGGTTTCCTCCCACAGTCCAAAAACATGGATCAAGATCAATTAAATTTTCCAAATTGCCCCATAAACGTAGAGTGTATTTGTATGAGTGAGTGTGTGTCCAGTGATAGATTGGCGCCCGGTCCTGGGTGTATCTGCCCAGCGCTTGAGACGTTCCCCCCTGGATGGGCATGGGCCCCCAGTAGAGGATAAAGCAGGAGATAACGGATGGATGGATGGATGGATGGATGGATGTCGGATCTTTTTGAAATAAATAAAAACAGGATTCGTTAGACTTTATTCTAAAAGATTTTCTGACCTGTTGAGATTTTATTTGTTGCAGTGACACTGATGGCTATGCTTTGTTCAAACTCACTCAGATCACTGAAACAGCTGAAACAGAACTGAAACAGGGCAAGGTAGCTCAATGGTTAGGGTGTTGGGCTGTCAATCTGAAGGTTGGGGGTTTAAATCCCACTGAAGTTACCAATGTGGGTCCTTGAGTAAGGCTCTTAACCCTCATTGCTCCAGGGATGTTGTGATGAACCCTGTGTTCACCTTGTAAGTCGCTTTGGATAAAAGCGTCCAATAAATGAACAAATGTAATGTAAATGTAACGTAAACAGCTCACGCTAATCTGGATAACTGACTCAAGGGCAGCACTACGCTGCATTCTAAAGTCAAAGTCATGTAATTTTCATATAAGGATGATCTAATTATGAAAGGGCAGGTGTCACTGATAATATGGCTATTCATAGTTCCTAAGTATAGTTCCAATTCTGCATGACAATTTGCTAAAGCTATGGAAGGTTGCACTTCGTGAGTGATGGATTTCTTTCCGGAGTCCGTGCTAACATCATTAGGTATGTCTAAGTGTAATCAGCTCTAACCTTGCTGCTAGCTGCGTACTTAAATGTCAGAATGTTCTTGGTGATGGCAGTTATTAGCAGCACTGAGGGTGGGGTAAGTTATGAGCAACACATACATTCATTTCTGGACCGCTGACCCATATTTAAAGAGAGCACAAATCCAATTTCCCGCTGCAAGAATGCTTATAGTGCTTCCAAATCTGTGTAACCAATATATCAGAGTTCTGAATAATAAAAGCAGATCAGCATCATGCATGATAAAGCCATTACTGAACTGAAATGAAAATACCACATGCACGCACGCACACACACACACACACAGACATACACACAGAAATACACACACAGACACAGATATATACACACATACACACACACACACAGACATATGCACACACAGACACAGACGTACACACACAGATACAGATATACACGCATACACACAGACAAACACACGAAGACATACACACACACAGACACACACACACACGCAGACACAGACCAAGACATCCACACAGACATACACATAGACAGATATACAGACACAGACATCCAGACACAGACATCCAGACACAGACATCCAGACACAGACATAGACAGACATCCAGACACAGAGACACAGACATCCAGACACAGACATCCAGACACAGACATCCAGACACAGACACAGACACAGACACACAGACATACAGACACAGACATAGACATACAGACACAGACATAGACACAGACATCCAGACACAGAGACACAGACATCCAGACACAGACATAAACATACAGACACAGACATAGAGACATAGACATACAGACACAGACATAGACATACAGACACAGACATAGACACAGACATCCAGACACAGAGACACAGACATCCAGACACAGAGACACAGACATCCCCCCCCCCCCCCCCCCCCCCCCCCCCCCCCCCCCCCCCCCCCCCCCCCCCCCCCCCCCCCCCCCCCCCCCCCCCCCCCCCCCCCCCCCCCCCCCCCCCTAGACACAGTCATAGACACAGTCATAGACACAGTCATAGACACAGTCATAGACACAGTCATAGACACAGACATACAGACACAGACACATATATACACACACATGCAAACACATACAGACATACACACAGAGAGAGACATATAGACACAGACACTCCGACACAGACATACACACACAGACACACAGAGCCAGACATACAGACATAGACATACACAAACAGACAAAGAAATACACACAGAGACCCAGACCCAGAGATACACACACACACACAGACATACACACACACAGACACAGACAAATATACTGAGGGTATCTTCTTCCCTGCAGTATATGGATGTTATCGTCCTGACCCGGTAGCAAGTTGTGTTATTAGATTGTGTTGCTTTGTGAGGATTACCGGCAGCTTTAATATGACCCTCTTATGGTATTAGAATGAGAGACAAAAGGTGAGCACAGGGATGCAAATGTGGTGCGGAAATGTGTGTCAGGTTGGGAGTTTGAGATAGATATTCATGTATGAGGAAATGCGAACTGCTGTGTGTGTGTGTGTGTGTGTGTGTGTGTGTGTGTGTGTGTGTGTGTGTGAGTGTGTGTAGGTGAGGGTGTACTGAATGGCATGGTGATTCATGATAGCCAGGAGGAACAGAACATCTCGCTTTCCACCATGTTGCCAGCGGCGAACTCCTGGCCCAATTTGCCTAATTAAAAAGTACTCATTAACAAACAGGCGCGCGCACACACACACACACACACACACACACACACACACACACACACACACACACACACACACAGAAAACACTAGCTTTCGAGCCATTCTCTTTCTTTTAACCAGACAGATGTCTGTAGCTTTTTACCTTCGGTTCCACGTGCTGTACGGAACATCATGCTCAGTGACAATCTGTCAATACGGACTTGGCATGTCTCCCCTGCACTTGTGTCTCCAGTCAGACGAGCTTTTAAGCTTCCGCCAGAGCCACTGCCACCGAGACCCTATCAGCACCACTTTTCCACATCGCCACGCTGGTTGGTTGGCCCGAAATCTCCCCCTAAACTGCCAGCAACATGGTCCGTGCAGACTGGCCAGCTGAATCCTAATGACTCCCCTAAAGCTCCACAGCTGGGACAGTTGTTTTCAGAGGCATGTTAACATTTGCTTTCCCACGATGCATAGATTTGCATGTGTATGATCATACCAGTGATTCACTTCCCGTGTGTTTACGTCGTACATATAGAACGTGTAGTTTAGCGTTTTGGAATCATTCCTAGTGCATGAATTTCATTCTTGGTTCAGTATCAGAATCACCCGTTTTCAGATGGGCTTCTCCGGGTTCTCCGGTTTTCCCCCACAGTCCAAAAACATGGATCAAGGTCAATTGAATTCTCCAAATTGCCCCATATAGTGTGTGTGAGTGAGTGTGTTCACGCAAAATGTATTAAGTATTCGGATTCTAATTCTCCATCCATCCATTATCTTCTACTTTGTCCTCTATTAGGGTCGTGGGGAGGGGTTCCTCATGCCCATCCAGCGGAGAACATTTCGGGCGCTGGGCAGATACACCCAGGACAGGGCGACAATCTATCACTGGACACACACTCACTGACACAGACACACTCTATAGGGGGCAATTTGGAGAATTCAATTGACTTGATCCATGTTTTTGGACTGTGGGAGGAAACCGGTGAACCTGGAAGAAACCCACATGGACACGGGGAGAACATGGATACTCAAACCAGATTGGGATTCGAACCGGGAATCCCTAGTGCTGAGAGGAGAACATGTTAACCACTAAGTCACCATGCCACCCCATTAATTACCTATTAGGGGTAATTAATTCATTTTGTTTTCTACGGATAAATTGCCCATTTTCTACTAAATTTAATACTTTACAAGCAGAATTAATTTAGCCTAAGCTTATCCTCAAACTGTGGTTCCATGTTCTCCCCGTGTCTGTGTGGGTTTCCTCCAGTGTCTCCGGTTTCCTCCCACAGTCCAAAACCATGGATCAAGTTTAATTGAATTCCAAATTGCCCCATAGAGAGTGTGTGTTTGTGTGAGTGAGTGTGTGTCCAGTGATAGATTGGTGTCCTGTCCTGGGTGTTTCTGCCCAGCGCCCGAAACGTTCTCCCCTGGATGGGCATGGGAAACCCCCCAGCAACCCTAATAGAGGATAAAGTGGAAGATAATGGATGGATGGCTATTTTCCATATGTGCTGGAACCTAAAAAGAAGACATCAGATATTTTGTGGCGTTTCTAAAATGAATCATTACAGTGCTATGATATCTATTAAACCCACAAAGGGGCCCAAAAAACAGAGATTTCACTGAAATACTGTCTCTGATTACTGATGAAAAAAAAAGGTGAATCTGATCCATTTCCTTTGTGTTGCTCACTATTCTTTTTTGCGGATTTGCGGCATGAAGCAATTTATTATTCAGCGGCGAATAAAAAGATTCGGAAGATTCTGACAGTGCTTTGTTACAAGGCCTACTGTTATTCTGTTCTCCTTATCAAAGAACTTCATAAGAGCCTGATGAATGCACCTGATACAGCAGAATCCGAAAAACAAGCTCGTTTATTCTCACGCACTTGCTGTTTTGTTTCATGTGTCTTATTTTAGAACGACTCTGTGCCAGAGCAGCAGTGTGTTGTTAACGTTAACACCAGGACCCATCCATCCATCCATTATCTTCTGCTTTATCCTCTACTAGGGTCACTGGGGGGGGGGGGGGCATCCAGGGAAGAACATTTTGGGCGTGGGGCAGATACACCCAGGACAGGGTGCCAATTTATTAGTGGACACACACTCATTCATGCAGACACACTCTATAGGGGGCAATTTGGAGACTTCAATTGACCTTGATCCATGTTTTTGGACTGGAAGGAAACCGGAGAACCCGGAGGAAACCCACACGAACTTGGGAAGAACATGGAAACTCCACCCAGATTGGGATTCGAACTGGGAATTTCTAGCGCTGAGAGGAGAACATGCTAACCACTAAACCACCGCGTCACACTCATTACAAAATTTTGTACTTAATCCTACTAAGGACTAAAGTTGCCGGGGGTTCCCCATGCCCATCCAGGGGATTACATTTCGGGCACTGGGCAGACACACCCAGGACAGGGCGCCACTCCATCACTAGGCACACACTCACTCACACAGACATACTCTATATGGGGCAATTTGGAGAACTCAATTGATCTTGATCCATGTTTTTGAACTGTGGGAGGAAACCAGAGAACCCGGAGGAAACCCACGTGGACACGGGAAGAACAAGGAAACTCCACCCACATTGTGATTCAAACCGGAAATCCGTAGTGCTGAGAGGAAAACGTGCTAACCACTAAGCCACCGTACCGTGGCAGATGCAGGGGTAAAATTCCCACTCTAGTGGCAAATAACAGTTGGTCCACAGCAGTTCCATTTGGCTTTGAGTTTGTCATTTTTTCCTTCTCTGCACTGCTTAAATGTGCACTTGATACCCATCTGCTCCAGCTTGGATGCAATCTCACAGTACAAACGTTCATGGCATGTGGCTGCATCCAAATCATTTGCACAGTCTTATCACAGCAGACAGCAAACACAGCTTGCATATCTATGGCTGACCAAGTTGCTGCCACACTACTTCACCTGACGTAGAGTTGATGCGCTGTTGGAGCTGACAGACCATGAAAATACTGAAAACAGCCAATCACCACCCTTTGCCAGCTGTTTCTAAGGTTGGAGACGGAGCTGGCACTCTGGTACACTGTGGTCCTGCTCAAGTAAAGTCCAAAACTTGCTTGATTGGGTTTGGAACAAAGCAATTTGACTTGTCTGTAAAAATTACAGTCCATTTGAGACGAGCCCACAAGTTTTTAACAGAGTTGAGGTCAGGTGAAGAAGGAAACCATATGGTTATTCGTTAATCATTAAAGTCTGTGGAGCAGTAAGGAGTTAGGAGTTAGGAGCTACACATAGGCCGGGGTTTGAATCATCAACCTTCAGAGCAATAACCCAACAGAAAAACAAAAACACAAACTAATAAAAAGAAGACACTCTTGGTCTCTAATTTAATTTTTATTTTACTTTTTTTATTTTACTTAATTTTATTTCACTTTATTTTATTTAATTTTACTTTATTTTATTTTACTTTTTCATTTTACTTTATTTTACTTTACTTTTTTATATCAGTTTACTTTATTTTATTTTATTTTATTTATTTTATTTTATTTTATTTTATTATTTTTACTTTATTTGACTTTTTTATTTTATTTTACTTTTCTTTACTTTACTTTACTTTATTTGGCTTTACTTAACTTGGCTTTACTTTACTTTTTTATTTTACTTTATTTTATTTTATTTTAATTTATTTTACTTTACTTTATTTGGCTTTACTTAACTTGGCTTTACTTTACTTTTTTATTTTATTTATTTATTTTATTTTACTTTATTTTATTTAAATTAATTTTACTTTACTTTATTTGGCTTTACTTTACTATTTTATTTTATTATTTTATTTTATTTGACATTTTTACTTTATTTTATTCTTTCATTAATTCATTCATTATCTCCCGCTTATCCTATATTAGGGTCGCGGTGGGGTTCCCCATGCCCATCCAGGGGAGAACGTCTCGGGCGCTGGGCAGATAGACCCAGGACACTATTCTACGCCAATCTATCACTAGGCATTTATTTAATTTTATTTTATTTCACTTTATTTTATTTCACTTTACAGCACTTTTTACAATAGTACATCATCAAAAACCACCTTCACGGTATTCTGAACCCCCAGAGAGCAAGCCAAAGCAACAGTGGCAAGAAAAAAGTTAGGACAAAACCTTGTGAGGAGCATCCACGTACAGGTTGTGCAGTGATCAGGTCCATCTTAGACCCGAAAAGAGAGCACGGACATGCTAGCATGGGAATTCACGATGCTACATTAGTGTGATGTGACTGTTTGTCTATATATCTGCACTGTAATGGCCTGATGACCTGCCTATGCTGATTACATACCCATCTTCATAAGTGCTTCGGAATTTGCTCCAGGACCCCGGTGTGAATGAATTAATGCCAAAGTGCCAATGAGAACGTTCATGTAATGGGAAGTTACATAAAAATTGTAGGCGACTCTCATTACTGGCTAATACGTAGCTTAAAGCATCAACGGAACCCTGATATGAATTTATCAGTTAGGAAATGTGTTGGAATGGCCTTATGAAGTCATGAAGTCATATTTGTTCTACCTCAGATTAAAACTTTAGGTGGAGACGGTTGGGAGTTCACGTAGTTTATTTATTAGCATTTTTTTTTTTTACAAAAGTACAGTGTCACGGGCGGCACGGTGACTTAGTGGTTCCCGGTTCGAATCCTCATCTAGGTGGAGTTTCCATGTTCTCCCCGTGTCCGTGTGAATTTCCTCCGGGTTCTCCGGTTTCCTCCCACAGTCCAAAAACATGGATCAAGGTCAATCGAACTGTCCAAATTGCCCCATACAGAGTGTGTCTGTGTGAGTGAGTGTGTGTCCAGTGATAGATTGGCGTCCTGTCCTGGGTGTATCTGCCCAGCGCCCGAAAAGTTCTCCCCTGGATGGGCATGGGGAACCCCCCCCCCGACCCTAGTAGAGGATAAAGTAAAAGATAATAAATAAATAGGGGTGGCACGGTAGCTTAGTGGTTAGCATGTTCGCCCCTCAGAGCTGGGGATTCCCGGTTCGAACCCCCATCTGGTTTGAGTATCCATGTTCTCCCCGTGTCCACATGGGTTTCCTCCGAGTTCTCCGGTTTCCTCCCACAGTCCAAAAACATGGATCAAGGTCAATCGAACTCTCCAAATTGCCCCATATAGAGTGTGTCTGTGTGAGTGAGTGTGTGTCCAGTGATAGATTGGCGCCCTGTCCTGGGTGTATCTGCCCAGCGCCCGAAACGTTCTCCCCTGGATGGGCATGGGGAACCGCCATGGAAGATAATGGACGGAGTACATTGTCACAAAGCAGCTTAACAGAATTATAAGCCTTTAAACCCCCAAAGAGCAAGCCAAAGCAACAGTGGCAAGACAAAACTCCCTGTTATGTTGTTATCTTAAGGTAGAATCCTTGTGAGGACCAAGACTCCGTGGGGGACTCATCCTCCTTGAGCGGCCGGGCAGCATCAACAGTGTAGGACACTAATGTACAGATTGTGTGATAATCAGGTGACCTGTATTTAACAATTAAAAACTGTATTATATAATTCCAATGATGGCGTCCCGCAGGACCGCCAGTCCAATAAAAATCCAGGTTCTGTTCTGTAATTTGTGTAGCCGCAGTGCTTCAGCAGAACCATGGATGAAGAGCTGACGCCACCTCCAGGAAGTTAGCAACACCTCAAAAGAGACAAGCACGCAAATTGGGACAGATATGCTGGTTGATGGTAGCATTCATTTGAAAAGCAGCTGGCGTGCTTATGGTTTTTTGAGCGGGATTTCCTTTAATCCGTCCGATCTGAATGATGAAAGTGTTCTTTGACTACGGCATGCGGCATTAATGGAAAAACAAGACGTGATCCAGCATGAATTCCCTTCAATAGGAGACACACCCGGTCACCATAGCACCATAGAAAGTCGAAATCAGAAATGCTGATCTATTTTATAATCCAGGGAGCGAGAATAACCCGGCTAACCTTAGACGTGTGCTCTGAGCAAAGAATTTTACAAATGTTCTCCAACTTCTGGCGCTGATCCCCAAAAATAACCCTGTGGACCCTAAGCAAGCGGCAACAAATTAAGTCCAAACAAACATGAGGAAATTATTATAGACGTTCGATACAGGGCGGCACGGTGGCTTAGTGATTAGCATGTTCTCCTCTCAGCGCTAGGGATTCCCGGTTCGAATCCCCGTCTGGGTGGAGTTTCTATGTTCTCCCCATGTCCACGTGGGTTTCCTCTGGGTCCTCCGGTTTCCTCCCACAGTCCAAAAACATGGATCAAGTCAATTGAGTTCTCCAAATTGCCCCATGTAGAGTGTGTGTTTGTGTGCGTGTCTGTGTAAGTGAGTGTGTGTCCAGTGATAGATTGGCGTCCTGTTCTGGGTGTATCTGCCCAGCGCCCGAATCGTTCTCCACTGGATGGGCATGGGGAACCCCACCGCAACCCTAATAGAGGATAAAGCGGAAGATAATGAATGAATGAATGAACGTTGGATACAATATGCCCTCTATTGGTCGCTGGTGGTATTGCCGGCTCTTCGGGACCGTTCATCAGCGCCCCCTGTTGGACCCTGTTTGTCATTTGTGTTAATCAGTTGCATTCCTTTTGTCCTGGTCAATCCGTTTAATCCAGCACAGCTGTGTTTTCCCCATTATGTGACCCACCTATATGTTTAAATACCCAGCCTTTCCCAATGTTCCCTGTTGGAACATTGCTTTGAGTTACTGTCACATCTTGTTGCGTGTTATTGCTGGGTTTCCTCCTGGTTCTCCGGTTTCCTCCCGCAGTCCAAAAACATGGATCAAGTAAATTGAATTCTCCAAATTGCCCCATATAGAGTTTGTCTGTGTGAGTGAGTGTGTGTCCAGTGATAGATTTGCGCCCTGTAATGGGTGTATCTGCCAGCGCCTGAGACGTTCTCCCCTGGATGGGCAAGGGGAACCCCCCCCACCCACCCCGCAACCCTAATAGAGGATCAAAGCAGAATGAATGAATGAATTATATCCTGTTTATAAGTGTGATTACCATATAAGGTAATCAAACTATCGTTACCTCATCCATTATCTTCCGCTTTATTCTATTTTTTTGCCTCCCTAATTTCCTAAATTTTTGACCCATCAACATGATTTTGGCAGAACGAGTTTGGCCCAGGCGGCACGGTGGCTTAGTGGTTGGCACGTTCGCCTCTCAGCGCTAGGGATTCCCTTTTCGAATCCCCATCTGGGTGGAGTTTCCATGTTCTCCCTGTGTCTGCATGGTCCAAAAACATGGATCAAGTTAATTGAATTCTCAAAATTGCCCCCTATAGAGTGTGTCTGTGTGAGTGAGTGTCTGCCCAGGGATGGATTGGCGCCCTGTCCTGGGTCTATCTGCCCAGCGCCCGAGACGTTCTCCCCTGGATGGGCATGGGGAACCCCACCGCAACCCTAATAGAGGATAAGCGGGAGATAATGAATGAATGAATGAGTTTGGCCCATTGGTGAGACGAGTTCGAATTCCAATCTGGGTGGAGTTTCCATGTTCTCCCCGTGTGGGTTTCCTCCGGCTTCTCTGGTTTCCTCCCATAGTCCAAAAACATGGATCAAGGTCAACTGAATTCTTCAAATTGCCCCATATAATGTATGTTTGTGTGAGTGAGTGAGTGTGTGCCCAGCGATAGATTGGCGTCCTGTCCTGGGTTTAACTGCACCATTCCCAAGATATTCGCTAGAATCTGAGTTGGCCGCAGCAAAATAAGTCTTGTTCATTCACAGAGTGGTTGCACTCTTCGTTTACTCAGCACTAATGATTCCAGGTTCGAATCCCCATCTGGGTGGAGTTTCCATGTTCTCCCCGTGTCTGCGTGGGTTTCCTCTGGGTTCTCCGGTTTCCTCCCACAGTCCAAAAACATGTTTAAATACCCAGCCTTTCCCAATGCGCCCTGTTGGAACATTGCTTTGAGTTATTGTCACATCCTGTTGCGTGTCATGGCTGTTTCCCCCGGTGTCTTCTGCATTAAAAACTAGTCTAAAACCTTCAGCAGTCTGGATCCTTTACGAACGTTAAGAAGTTTCCTGATGTAGTATGACGTTCTGGTCATTCGCAGCTTGTTAGAGGCTCCCGCAGTGATCGGAACGAGCATGCCGCTGTGATAGATATGCTTCTCGGCCAGCAACGAAACACTTTGTCATAGATGTCAGAACGGTGTACGTCTGTCCAGAACACAGGCACAAATTTGTGGCCAGAAGCGACAGCGCTTTAACAAACGGAACATGAACAAGAGCAGGCAAGATGCACACGATATCCTGCTGCCTTAGGAACCCGGTCTGAAGGACACAGATTTCTGGGCAGTTACAGAAACGTTTAACTGCAATGAACCACTGTTTTAAAAATGGAACTTGAATATCTTGCAGCAATGAGAAGCTCTCATAGCAAGAACGTCCTAATAATCTTTCATTCCCAGAGAGAGATTACACAGAGCTCCAGTCTCCTGTCGCAGTCAAAAAAAACTAAAAAAGTAAAGAGAAACATTCATTCATTCATTATCTTCCGCTTTATCCTCTATTAGGGTCGCGGAGGAGGGGGGGGGAGGTTGCCCATGCACATCCATGGGATGACGTTTCGGGCGCTGGGCAGATACACCAAATTCATTCATTCATTCATTCATTCATTATCTTCCGCTCATCCTCTATTAGGGTCGTGGGGGGAGGTTCTCCATGCCCATCCAGGGGAGAACATCTCGGGCGCTGGGCAGATAGACCCAGGACAGGGCGCCAATCCATCGCTGGGCACACACTCACTCACACAGACACACTCTAAACTGGGCAATTTTGAGAATTCAATTAACTTGATCCATGTTTTTGGACTGTGGGAGGAAACCGGAGAACCCGGAGGAAACCCACGCAGACACGGGGAGAACATGGAAACTCCACCCAGATGGGGATTCGAACCAGGAATCCCTAGCGCTGAGAGGCGAACGTGCTAACCACTAAGCCACCGTGCCGCCCGATACACCAAATTGCCCCATATAATGTATGTTTCTTTGAGTGAGCGTGTGCCCAGCGATAGATTGACGCCCTGTCCTGGGTGTATCTGCCCAGCGCCCGAAACTTTGTCCCATGGATGGGCATGGAGAACCCCCCCCCCCGTGACCCTAATAAAGGATAAAGTGGAAGATAATGGATGGATGGAGATATCTACAGACATTCAAACATAGTCAAACTAATTTTACTGTGTTTTTACTCCTAAATGTGGACATACATACACATAGACGTACCCGAATTTATTTTTAGAATTCGTACTTTATTTTAGTTTAATAAAAACACAATAATAATTCAGTTGCGCCTCGATTTTATTTCGCATGCTTGTTTTTTCGCGTGTAAATACGTCTTTTTGGTATAAAACTTACTGATACATATGTCTCTGCATGTCTTCTTTACCAATAATAAATAGTACATGTAGACGTAGTCGAGGTTGTATTCAGAATCCGTGTTTGCACTTTATTTTCGTAATATTGAAAACCCAATAATAATTCAGTTGCGGCTTTTATGAGACCCAGTTTTGAAATAGGACGCTTGCTGAAACAACTAAATCCATAACTAAAATGCGTAAACTTAATGAAGGTAGGACACAAGACCCTGCAGTGCATGCAGCCTTGTTATTTTTATGATTCAAAAGAAAGCTTTAAAAAGGCTATTCTCTCTATAAAGATCATCAGCTCAGTCAGGGGTGTGACTTATTTTTGCCATTAGCATGCTGAGCGTAAACCGCCACTGAAGGCCCGGTTGCTCTTTAAAGTCGGCATGGCCGTGTGGAATTGGGAAGCACAGATGTGTTCAGTAATGACCACCATTGTGTGGGATTATCTGTGCTAATGAAATGCCCAGAGACGATGCTCATCTAAAGCAGCTGCTCCTTAAACCTGGTTCCTTCTGGTCCGATCTGATAGTTTCAAAAGTATCGGAGTTAGCAGGCCGTGTCCATTCCGCAGACCGGACAATGCTGTTCTCCTCAACGCTGAGTCTCTGAAGGTAAACGATCCACTAAGGCGCATTCGCTCGGAAACAAAAGTTGGTTCTGCTTTGAATCGCAACACTCCATAAAGTTTCAATCGCCTTCTATTTAAAGGCAGATCCGATTAGCTGCTTAATGTTTTAGTTGGATTTAAAATGACAATCGGATTAGTTTCAGAAGTCGTTCCTGGAAGAGCTTGAAACAAGCTAATGAAATTAATTCAAGTACAGCGATAGAATTACACCTTCAAGTCACCATATGGGAACAAGCGTTACTTTCCCTTTAATAGCTTCAGAATATAGTGATATGGAAGTAACATTGTGCCTTCATTCCCATTTTTGTCACACTGACTGAAGCAAACCGTTGGAGAGAACATACCAAACTAATCACTTACAGTTGCCACATATGGAAACCCTCTGGTCTCACTTGTCCATTCATGTCAATAAACCAATAAACATCCATCCATCCATTATCTTCCACTTTATCCCCTTTTATTGCGTGGGGGGGGGGGGGGTTCACACATGCCCATCCAGGGGAGAACATCTCGGGCACCAATCCATCACTGGGCACACACTCACTCACACAGACACACTCTATATGGGGCAATTTGAAGAATTCAATTGACCTTGATCCATGTTTTTGGACTGTGGGAGGAAACCGGAGAACCCGGAGACAACCCACGTGGACACGGGGAGAACGTGGAAATCCACCCAGGTTGGGATTCGAACCGGGAATCCCTAGCGCTGAGAGGAGAACATGCTAACCACTAAGCCACCGAGCCGCCCAATAAACATACATACATCATTTATTTTTAAGCTGAGGCATGGTGGCTTAGTGGTTAGCACGTCCTCCTCTCAGTGCTGGGGACCCAGGTTCGAATCTCAATCAGGATGGAGTCGGAATGGGCTTCCTCTGGGTTCTCCAGTTTCCTCCCAACATGGATTTAAGGTAAAGTGGCTGTGCTAATATTTTAATTGCCCCCATATAGTGCGTGTGTATCTGTCTCAGTGAGTGAGTAAGTGAGTGTGTCCAGCATTGTCGCCTTATCCTGGGTGTATCTGTCAATCTGGAAGTGTCGTCAGCTCTTCATCCATGGTTCTGCTGAAGCACGGCTACGGCTGCGGCTGCGGCTGCAGCTGCGGCTACGGCTACGACAATTACAGAACAGAACCTGGATTTTTATTGGACTGACAGTCCTGCAGGACGCCCTCAATGGACTTATATCGTTTTTTAATTGTTAAATACGGGTCACCTGATCATCACACAATCTGTACATTAGTGTCCTACACTGTTGATGCTGCCAGGCCGCTCAAGGAGGACGAGTCCCCCACTGAGTCTTGGTCCTCACAAGGTTTCTTCCTTAAAATACCAACACAACAGGGAGTTTTGTCTTGCCACTGTCGCTTCGGCTTGCTCTTTTGGGGTTTAAAGGCTTATAACTCTGTAAAACTGCTTAATGACAATGTACTATTGTAAAAAACGCAATATAAATAAATGACTAGAACCTGAACTTAGAAGCAATGCAATTTGAAAGTGTACTCGTCTCTGTTTTGTGCGTCCTCATGCATCAAAGATCGATTCACACCAGATGTGCTATGAGACAGTGATGGTCATGTTTACCTGCTGCTTTTTGTTTTGGTGTCTATGTCAACCAATTACAGTATTTCGCACTGCCTGCAACAGGTGTGGCTCGCACCATATGGCAGACAAGCCCCATCAAGTCTTCACATGTACAGTAGATTGTCAAATGTTGTAAATATTTGGCAAAATCATCTATATATCCTTTTTTTAGCAGTTTAACAATATTATGACACTATGTTACTACAATAAATTACTTTGTACTATTGCTATTGATTGCACGCTGCATAAAAATAATATAAGCTATAAAAGTCTATGAATGAACAGAACCTCAGTAATATAGTTGTTCCTTGGTGCTTTCTGAACTTCCATTCAAATGACTTCTCATCTCATTGTCTCCCACTTAGTCCTTTAGTAGGGACTAGGGTCACGGTGGGTTCCCCATGCCCATCTTGGGGAGAACATTTTGGGCGCTTGGTAGATCCACACTGTCTCGCTCACACAGACTCAATATATGGGGACAATTTAGATAGGGGCATTTTAGTGCAGGCAATTTACCTTGAATCCATGTTTGTGGTGTACACTAACCTACACGAACATGGACACTTTGAATTTGGATCCCCATTATTGAGAGGTGATTCAAGTTTCAAGAAAGTTTTATCAATTTCATTATAAATTTTAAAAGAAAATAAGAAATTATATAACATATTATATTGATATGCTAAATATAATATACAATATACATCTATAAGCAACTATAAATATATATAAAACAGAATATCAACATCCAACTATAAAAAAAATATATATATATATATATATATATATATATATATATATATATATATATATATATATATATATATATATATATATATATATATATATAAATATATTCTATATATACTATATTTAAATGGTATCTTATCTGTTATTGGTATCTTAGTGTTATTGATATATTTATATATTTTTTCCCACTTATTATTAATCTTCACTTCAGAATGAACGACGCAGACTTCCTCGTTTATTCTTGATCATTGTTATAAGCTAACCCAAAGTAGATAGCTAGCAAGGGCTGCAGCTGAATGTTAGATGGTAGAAAGAAATACTGTACTGCACACAAAGCTCAGTGAATCTGGAGTAAAAGATACCTGAATGGGTTTTAGCAGCTTCTGAACATTAAATACTCCACCTGCAGCAATCTGACGCTAGTCAGTCTTCCATTTCAAATGAGATATCGAACACTCAGAAGCACTGATTCTCAGCTGGACACTGAAGAAGAAGCGAGCAGGGCTATTACACTACACTAAAAAGTAGAGGTCAGAACTTTGCTCTCGAGTTTATATTTAATTGATCGCTTCTGAGTTACTAAATAGACAATTCACAATTCCTTTACAGAACAAATTCGGAGTTGATTTCAGGGCTTAGCCTTCTTCCAACTCGGAGAGCAGATTGGGTAACAGAGCTCATGGGAGAAATCAGGGATGGTGGAAAATGTTTTGTTCAAGAATGAAAATAATTTTAAAATTTATTTAACAATAACATTTGCTTATTTAGCAGATTTTATATATATATATATATATATATATATATATATATATATATATATATATATATATATATATATATATATATATAAAAATTAGAGACAGGCTTAAAAATATCTGAATCACAGATTAATGTTTAATGTTATTTTATATTTAGTCCATGCATATATATATATATATATATATATATATATATATATATATATACATCCTTCTGCTTTATCCTGTACTAGGGTCATATGGGGGGGGGGGGTCGCCATCCCCATGCAGGGGAGAGCATCAAATAGCAGGCGAATACACCCACGACAGGATGCCAATCTATCGCTGGGCACACACTCACTCACACACACACACTCTATATGGGGCAATTTTGAGAATTTAATTGACCTCGATCCATGTTTTTGGACTGTGGGAGGAAACCGGAGAACCCGGAGGAAACCCACGCGGACACGGGGAGAACATGGAAACTTCACCCAGATTGGGATTTAAACCAGGAATCCCTAGCACTGAGAGGAGAACATGCCAACCACTAAGCCACCTGCCGCCATATATATATACAAATTAAATCAATGAATTAAAAGTGAGGTTATTCTTATTCTTTGACTGTGAAATGAGACTAATTAACCAAAAGTTTCCCAGAATTCAATTTCATGAAGCAGATTTAGTTAGGATACTATTATGCTTGTGGTTTTTTGAGTCAGCTGTTGAAGATTAATGTCATTTGCTTTTCATATTTGCATATAGCCCGGGTTTGCTGCAACTTCGTATTCAGTGCAAGTCTGGGCGGCACATGAAATGCAATTTAAATTAACTTTGCTGCCTCAACTTTGCTTGCTCATCCCATAGCTAATATGTTTAATGTGTTTACTGTCACACTAATTATACGTCAGTCGTACTGGGTGTAATCCAAATTTATTACTCAAGTAGCAAATCTGACAGCCAGAATGTTTATAGCGCAGAATTAAATACTTTTGTTTCCTCTGTAAAATTTCTAAATCCCTGTTAAAATGAATATTCATTCAATTAAACCCGGAGCACCACGAGCAATTTAAATTGGTCTTGAACTTCATTCTTAAGCCCTCAAAGGATTTGGCACAGCTGCCAAAAAGGGGCATCTGGCAAATATCGTAAGTAGAACATGTTAACCTTCCATTCTCTAAACGATCCCCTGTTGCATGTCCTATCTAATATAGCCTTTGGCAGTTGGACCGATGTGATGCTTAAAGTTGAAGACATTCATACAGAAATTAATACACATTCAAACTGATTCACCGACACACACATGCTGCAGAAAAATGAGTCAAAACGTGGAATTTCTAAGTAGTAGTAAGGTAGTAGTATACCTTAGTTCCTGGCAGCATCGCATGCATGCCAATCCTATAACATTAAAACATCCTGCACAGCTTTATATATATATATATATTCATTCATTCATTCACTATCTTCCGCTTTATCCACTATTAGAGTCGCGGTGGGGATCCACATGCCCATCCAGGGGAGAACGTTTCGGGAACACCCAGGACAGGGCACCAATCTATCGCTGAGCACACACTCACTCACACAGACACGCACACATACACACTCTATATGGGGCAATTTGGAGAACTCAATTGACTTGTTCCATGTTTTTGGACTGTGGGAGGAAACCGGAGAACCCGGAGGAAACCCACGCAGACACGGGGAGAACGCGGTAACTCCACCCAGATGGGGATTCGAACTGGGAATCTCTAGTGCTGAGAGGAGAAAATGCTAACCACTAAGCCACCGTGCCGCCCTCACTGTATATATATATTTTATAAATGTATTTATATATATATATATATATATATATATATATATATATATATATATATATATATATATATAAAGAGAGAGAGAGAGGCACGGTGGCTTAGTGTTTAGCATGTTCTCCTCTCATTGCTAGGGATTCCCGGTTTGAATCCCCATCTGGGTGGCGTTTTCATGTTCTCGTCAGTTTCCATGTGGGGTTCCTCTGGGTTCTCTGGTTTCCTCCCACAGTCCAAAAACATGGATCAAGGTCAATTTTCAAATTGCCCCATATAGGGTGTGTCTGTGTGAATGAGTGTGTGTCCAGTGATAGATTGGTGTCCTGTCCCGGGTGTATCTGCCCAGCGCCCGAAACGCTTGAAAAATGAGTCAAAACGAGAAATTAAACTCTGAGATTTCTAAGCAGTATACCTGTCACCTCAGCAAGTATTATAGTATTTTATTTGTCATTCCAACAATTTAAAGTACTGTACAGTATATGTTACATTTGTTCATTCAGCAGACGCTTTTATCCAAAGCGACTTCCAAGGTGAGCACAGGGTTCATCACAACATCCCTGGAGCAATGAGGGTTAAGGGTCTTGCTCAAGGACCCACATTGGTAACTTCAGTGGAAGTGGGATTTGAACCCCCAACCTTCAGATTGATAGCCCAACACTCTAACCACTAAGCTACCACCCCATATGTGGAACGAGAAAGCGTTCTCCAGGAACAAGGTGCTGCACATAACAGTTACTACACAAACCAACATAAAGTGCACGTGTGCAAACACAAGGATCACTATAAACACAGGAAGACACACAGTACAATAAACATAAATGTAATGGTACGAAGTAAACACTGAGTGAGTTTGTAAATAGCAACATGAAGTGGATTGGTAACAGTGCAGGTGGCCTCCTAGTCGTGTGAACCACATGTGCCAAAAAAAAAAAATGGTCCTGATTGTAAAATCTGAAGAGTTTGTAATTGGAGCAGTTATTTATAAATGTGCAAAATGATGTGCAAAAGATGTGCCAGAGAGGTGTGCAACATGTTAGCATTTCATCTTATTGTTCAGGAGTCTGATGGCCTGGGGAAAGAAACTATTTCTCAGTCTGGATGCGTTGGCCCGGATACTCCGGTACCACACTGTGGCTTTACAGTAGCCGTTTCAAAGGAAACGATTATATAGAACAACAATAAGCAGGCAGAAAATAATTTTACAGCAGTCTCGTAGCAAAAAGAGTTGAAGATGGTGCCATCATTTAGCAGTGGTGAACGATATGGAGGGAGAATTCAATATTGTATTCGAAACTTCCATCCATCCATCCATTATCTTCCACTTTATCCTGTATCAGGGTCGCAGAGGGGTTCCACATGCCCATCTAGAGGAGAACGTTTTGGGCGCTGGGCAGAAACACTCAGGACAGGACGCCAATCTATCACTGGGTACATACTCACAATACTCACAATCACACTCTATATGTATATATATATACCCACGAAGACACGGGGAGAACCACTAAGCCACCATGCTGCCCTTATTACATCATGATCCATGTTTTTAGACTGTGGGAGGAAACCGGAGAACCTGGAGGGAACCCAAGCGGACACGGGGAGAACATGCAAACTCCACCCAGATTGTGTGGGACTCCATCCCAACTAGCGCTGAGAGGCGAACATGCTAACAACTAAGCCACCGTGCCGCCCTGTATTGTAAAAGCCTGTAAATTTAAAATATATAACATATGGTCTAGATATATATTTATTCATTTATTTATTATCCCCCGCTTTATCCTCTATTAAGGTCGCGGTGGGGTTTCCCATGCCCATCCAGGGGAGAACGTTTCGGGCGCTGGGCAGATACACCCAGGACAGGGCGCCAATCCATCGCTGGGCACACACCCACTTACACAGACACACTCTATATGGGGCAATTTGGAGAATTCAATTGACTTGATCCATGTTTTTGGACCGTGGGAGCAAACCGGAGAACCCGCAGACACGGGGAGAACATGGAAACTCCATTATATATATATAATTATATATATATATATATAATGTTTAAAATGGTCCAGTAGTGTGTTTTATTTAGCTGATGCTGTAATATTGTGCAATGCTCTCTTTGCCATCAATAATCTCCTCACCTATTCAACTAAAGCTGGCTCTGAAAAAAATGAAACATTTATATCCTTTGTTCCTGCACCTCCAGTGCCTTCATACACTCACACTTTTATGAGCCACGGCTTTTCTCCAGCTAAGACCGAGTCTAACTTTGTTGGCATGCTCACATGGCTCTACCAGTCCAGCTGAGAATATATCGGTCTGCTGTTGTCAGCTTTCTCACTGAGACTCAGCACTAAAGATGATGCCAACCCTAAAGCAGATTCCTTAGTTCCTGGCCACATCACATGCATGCTAATCCTGAAACATCCTGCACAGTTATAGATATATATAGATATATATATAGAGGGAGGCACGTTGGCTTAGTGTTCTCCCCGTGTCCACGTGGGCTTCCTCCGGGTTCTCCGGTTTCCTCCCACAGTCCAAAAACATGGATTAAGGTCAATTGAATTCTCCAAATTGCCCCATATAGAGTGTGTTTTTGTGAGTGAGTGTGTGCCCAGTGATAGATTGGCGTCCTGTCCTGGGTGTATTTGCCCAGCACCCGAAACGTTCTCCCATGGATGGGCATAGGGGACCCCAGGACAGGATGCCAATTTGTTGCTGGGCACACACTCACACGCACAAACACACTTTATATGGGGCAATTTGGAGTACTCAATTGACCTTGACCATGTTTTTGGACTGTGGGAGGAAACCGAAGAACCCGGAGGAAACCCACATGGAAACTACACCGAGATTGGGATTCGAACCTGAGAGGAGAACATGAGAGGAGAACATGCCACCGTGCCACCCTATAACCTATATATATAATACATTTATAAAATATACTCATATATGGCGGCACAGTGGCTTAGTGGTTGGCATGTTCTCCTCTCAGCGCTAGGGATTCCCGGTTCGAATCCACATCTGGGTGGAGTTTCCATGTTCTCCCCGTGTCCGCGTGGGTTTCCTCCGGGTTCTCTGGTTTCCTCCCACAGTCCAAAAATATGGATCAAGTCAATTGAGTTCTCCAAATTGCCCCATATAGAGTGTGTCTGTGTGAGTGAGTGTGTGTCCAGTGATAGATTGGTGTCCTGTCCTGGGTGTATCTGCCCGGCGCCCAAAACGTTCTCCCCTGTATGGGCATGGGGAACCCCACCATGACCCTAATAGAGGATAAAGCGGAAGATAATGAATGAATGAATACTCATATACAAACGGCAGATTTATATTTCAAATGCAACCAAACCATAAGTGTTAAAAAAAGTGTTTTTAGCACCTTAATCCAACACAAAGTTTCAGGTTTGGAAGTAGGTTTTGGGCTCCCGGTTCTAATTTCCATATTTAATAAGTGCCACCCGCTTAACAATGCACCCACTCAAAATGACTGTCTCCTGCTAATGGCTTGTTTATGCTGGCTTCAAGCAATTTGGGCTCCAACTGCATAATTTGCTGGAGGTAATAATGGCATACAGTTTGACAGTCAACCACTTAACAGTCTCATCAGAATAAATAAATAAATAGGACCGGAGCAAACCGTGGAATCATGTTCGGAACAAAATGACACGAGCCAAATTCCAACCAGATAGAAGAACCTGCTCAAGAGGGCGGCACGGTGGCTTAGTGTTTAGCATGTTCGCCTGTCAGCCCTGGGGATTCCCGGTGCAAACCCAATCTGGGTGGAGTTTCCATGTTCTCCCCGTGTCCGTGTGGGTTTCCTCCGGGTTCTCCGGTTTCCTCCCACAGTCCAAAAACATGGATCAAGTCAATTGAGTTCTCCAAATTGCCCCATCTAGCATGTGTTTGTGTGAGTAAGTGAGTGTGTGCCCAGCGATGGATTGGGATGGGGGTTCCCATGCCCATCCAGGTGAGAACGTTTCGGGCGCTGTGCAGATACACCCAGGACAGGACACCAATCTATCACTGGACACACACTCACACACACAGACACACTCTATATGGGGCAATTTGGAGAATTCTATTGACTTGATCCATGTTTTTGGTTTTGGACTGTGGGAGGAAACCGGAGAACCCGAAGGAAACCCACGCGGACATGGGGAGAACATGGAAACTCCATCCAGATTGGGGTTCGAACCGGGAATCCCTAGTGCTGAGAGGAGAACATGCTAACCACTAAGCCACCGTGCCACCCCACTAATTAAATATTTAGTGGTTATTAATTCTTTTTTTTTTTTTTACGGATAAATTGCCCATTTTCTACTAAATTTGATACTTTACAAGCAGAATTAATTTAGGATAGCCTAAGCTTATCCACAAACTGTTCTCCCCGTGTCCGCATGGCTTTCCTCTGGGTTCTCCAGTTTCCTCCCACAGTCCAAAAACATGGATAAAGTCAATTGTATTCTCTAAATTGCCCCATATAGAGTGTGTCTGTGTGAGTGAGTGTGTGTCCAGCAATGGATTGGCATCCTGTCCTGGGTGTATCTGCCCAGCGCCCGAAACGTCTCCCCTGGATGGGCATGGGGAACCCCCCCCCCCCGCGACCATACTAGAGGATAAAACAGAAGACAATGGATGGATGGAACCTGCTAAAGACTATGACGAATGTGGTATCAACTAAACTGAGAAAAATACGAAGGAAAAAGAAAAACGGAAGGTTATGGTTATGCCTTGAAGAAATATCGGGTTCTAAGATGGAAATGAGAAGCGAGGAAAGTTCTATTTTCAATTATCATCAAGTGCTCCATCCGTGACAATTAACAAGTGTGTCACCAAAAGTAATCAATTCAATCAAGCGTACCAAAATGAAAGTAAAAACAATCAGCGCAGCGGCAGCTGCAGCATCTCGCTCCTCATTTCGCCGGATTTAGAAGAGCAAATAACTCCACTGATGCACTGCGGTGATCCACCATGTTACACATACAGACCAATCACACAGTTCATCCCATTACATCATCCATCCATCCATTATCTCCCGCTTATCCTCTATTAGGGTCGTGGGGGGGTTCCCCATGCCCATCCAGAGGGAGAACGTTTCAGGCGCTGGGAAGATACACCCAGGACAGGACGCCAATCTATCACTGGACACACACTCACTCACACAGACACACTCTATTTGGGGCAATTTGGCGCATTCAACTGACCTTGATCCATGTTTGTAGACTGTGGGAGGAAACCGACACAGACACGGGGAGAACATGGAAACTCCACCCAGATTGGGATTCAAACCTCTAGCTCTGAGAGGAGAACATGCTAACCACTAAACCCCGTGCCACCCTATACTTTAACTGATATTAGAGAATAGGGTTGTGGGAGGGGGGGGGGGGTTCTCCATGTCCATCCAAGGGAGATGGAAGATGGAAGATGAACTTGACTTTGCAGGCGGCACGGTGGCTTAGTGGTTAGCATGTTCTCCTCTCAGTGCCAGGGATTCAGGTTCGAATCCCCATCTGGGTGGAGTTTCCATGTTCTCCCCGTGTCCGCGTGGGTTTCCTCCGGGTTCTCCGGTTTCCTCCCACAGTCCAAAAACATGACTCAAGGTCAATTGAATTCTCCAAATTGCCCCATATAGAGTGTGTCTGTGTGATTGATTGTGTGTCTAGTGATAGATTGGCGCCCTGTCCTGGGTGTTTCTGCCCAGCGCCCAAAACGTTCTCTTCTGGATGGGCATGGGGAACCCCCCGCGAGCCTAATAGAGGATACCAGCCAATTTTTGAGTGTATAGCAGTTATGTGAACACTGAATTCTGAGAAAAACAACGCTCACGATGGAGTCCCCCGATTCTGTGAACACAGCCAGGTTCTTTCAAAAAAAAAATGATTATTTTGATTATTGAGATTGATGTGGGTGAACTCAACTGGTTGGCAATCATCAGGCCGCTTCGGTGAGAATTGGATTGCCATGGACCAGCTGGACCTAATCACCCAGCATCGGTGGCTGACCCCACTAATGCATTTGTAGTTGAGTGGAATCAAATCCCTTTAAACGTGTTCTGACATCTACTGGAAAGCCTTCCCCGAGGGGCAGAAGTTGTTATTGCAGAAAATAGAGAACTCTGTGTGTGTGTGTGTGTGTGTGTGTGTGTGTGTGTGTGTGTGTGTGTGTGTGTGTGTGTGTGTGTGGTCTCAGATTTTCAACTTTTGCGCTAAGGTCATTTCTCCAGCTCGACAGTTCTTAGCTCTCGCACTCTCTCATCACGTTCCAAGGTGCCTTCTGGAATTTGACATGGTCAGAAGTGACATCGTGGCTTTAATGTGTGCATACCAACACCAGAACATCTGCACTCGGAGGTTTACAGGGTTGCAGGCAGAAACGCCGGGGCGCTTTGATCTCCGCGACTGAAAGCTTGGCCCAGTCTTGATTTCCGATAATACACCGTTGGCTTCACTGAAGCCAGCCTCTTCATACTAAGACACTAAAGCAGAGGGGCAATCTCATCTATTTCTTATGATCTTTTCTTTTTCAGTCACCTCTCTCCTGCTCATCCATCACTGCTCGGAAACTGGATTTCGGTTGGATGGGTGCTGTGCAGTCCTCCACTGGGTTCCACATGCCCATCCAAGGGAGAAAATTCAGAAAAGGGTGCCAATCTATCACCGGGCACACTTACACACACACTATATGGGGCAATTTAATCCTTTACTAGGTTCCCAATGCCCATCCAGGGGAGAACATTCAGGGAAGGGTGCCAATCTATCACCGGGCACACTTACACACACAGTATGTGGGGCAATTTAGTCCTTCATTAGGTTCCCCATGCCCATGCCCCACTATATGGGGCAATTGATTCCTCCACTAGGTTCTCCATGCCCACCCAGGGGAGAACATTCCGGACAGGGAGCCAATCTATCGCCGGGCACACTTACACACATACTATATGGGGCAATTTAGTCCTCCACTAGGTTCCCTATGCCCATGCCCCACTATATGGGGCAATTTAGTCCTCCACTAGATTCCCAATGCCTATGCCCCACTATATGGGGCAATTTAGTCCTTCACTAGGTTCTCCATGCCCATCCAGGGGAGAACATCCAGAACATTGTCCCAGTCTTGGTTTCCGATGGTACAACGTTGGTTTTACCGAAGCCAGCCCCCTCATACTAAGACACAAAAGCAGAGGGGGCAATCTCATCTATTTCTTCTGATCTCTTCTTTTTCAGTCACCTCTCTCCTGCTTACCCATCATCCCACTCAACCCTCCCCTCTCTCCCCGGCTCACTCCCCTGCTTTCCATTGCTGCTTTGAAAGCCAGTCACACCAATTCGTAACCGCATAATCCCAATTACAGCTTCAAAGTGCCTTCCGTGCCTCATGGAGCACACACATATATTTATTTGTTTGCGAGTTGATGTGTAAGAGAGAGATAGGGAAGATTGAAATACTGTCATTCACACAGCCCAAAATGGCTTTTTCTATGCAACGCACCATAAGCACCATAAGCACCCTACACTCTCTAAGGCTCAGCAGTTATTAAGTCGGGAAAATACCTCGCAAACTTTTGACTTTGTCTTCCACACACACACAGAGATGTGCAATTAGATAAACCAATGGGAGATCCTCGGTACATGCCGGTGATTTACCATGTACAGTTACAATCCTCATCCTCTCAACCATAACTCTGCCAGAGCACCACAGCAACGACATTCGCTTATTCCTCCAATAGCGTCGCAGGGGGTGGGGTGGTGGAGTTTCCTCATGCCCACCCAAAAAAGGATGCCAATCTATCACCAGGCACACTCACTTACATATATATAAACACACACTATATGGGGCAATTTAGTCCATGTTTTTTGGACTTGGAGAGCAGACCGGAGAACCCAGAGGAAACCCAGGTGAACATGGGAAGAACATGGAAACTCCACCCAGATTGGGATTCGAACCGGGAATCCCTAGCTCTGAGAGGAGAACATGCTAACCACTAAGCTATCGCGTCACCCCTTATTATTATTATTATTATTATTATTATTATTATTATTATTATTATTATTATAATTATTATTAATAATAACCAATTTGGGATGTGTAAGGTTGGACACACTCACACGCTATATGGGGCAATTTGGCCTTGATCCATGTTTTTAAACTGTGACCAGTGTGAAACTCCACCCAGATTGGCATTAGAACTGGAAATCCCTAATGCTGAGAGGAGAACATGCTAACCACTAAGCCACCTTATTATTATTATTATTATTATTATTATTATTATTATTATAAACGGAGGATAATCAGATGAGGTATCAGATTAAACTGATATACAATGGACCAAATCCATTGATTTGAATCCACACCTAATTAATAATCATTTTCCCCTTTAATGCTCTCCAGGAAGGCTGGCACGGTGGCTTAGTGGTTAGCATGTTCTCCTCTCAGCACTAGGGATTCCCGGTTCAAATCCCCATCTGGGTGGAGTTTCCATGTTCTCCCCGTGTCCGTGTGGGTTTCCTCCGGGTTCTCCGGTTTTCTCCCACAGTCCAAAAACATGGATCAAGTCAATTGAGTTCTCCAAATTGCCCCATATAGAGTGTGTCTGTGTGAGTGAGTGTGTGCCTAGTGATAGATTGGCGCTCTGTCCTGGGTCTATCTGCCCAGCGCCCGAAACGTTCTCCCCTGGATGGGCATGGGGAACCCCACCACGACCCTAATAGAGGATAAAGCAGAATATAATAGATGGATGGAAGCTCTCCAGGTTGTTTGTAAAAGGAATTACGGTGTCTATGTCAAAACATTAGATCCACTAGATACGTCTGCAGCACCATCCTATTTATATTAAGAATCTAATTACAGGTCTGATTTATTAATGCCCTTCCCAACACTTCGCGGCTCTGACTGGTTTTTAAAAACCACTTCATTCATCAGCACGCTCTGTAATGAAAGTGATCAACTCACTTTTCCTTTTCGAGATCTTTCTCTTGCTTTTGTTCCAATCTATGATTAGACATTTCAACCATTTAAATGTGGCCTTTAAGCTCGGCTGTGTGCGCGTCATGCCGAGTGCATCAAGCAGAGTGCAATTAGTAGCTGGCCCTACACAGAACGTATGATGCATTAAAAAAAAAAATCGGGAAATTCATTTTCAACGCAACGTCATGCTGCAGCTTCTGTTCTAGATGCTTATTTTAGCCCAGAGTACAACATTTGCCCCCAGACTTCACTATATGGCTAGAAATAGCAAAGTGATTAATAATAAGTAGACCATTCATTTAGAGTGCGATTGCTATAGGAACCAGAGTTAGGTGCAAAAATGTGTCTTATTAGTGCACTTAGTTTTCTAGTGCACTTAAATGTAAGGGGGTTGGGTAGTTGTATAGGTTAATAGTTGTGGTGCATGTTACATTGTGTGCATGTTCTCCCCGTGTCCACATAGGTTTACTCCGGATTCTCCGGTTTCCTCCCACAGTCCAAAAACATGGATCAAGGTCAATTGAATTCTCCAAATTGCCCCATATAGAGTGTGTGTGTGAGTGAGTGCGTGTCCAGTGATAGGTTGGTGTCCTGTCCTGGGTGTATCTGCCCGGCGCCCGAAACGTTCTCCCTGGATGGGCATGGGGAACCCAAAGTGACCATAGTAGAGGATAAAGCAGAAGATAATGAATGGATGGAACATAAACAGGGCAGCATGGTGGCTTAGTGGTTAGCACGTTTGCCTCTCAGTGAAAGGGTCGAATCCCAATTTGGGTGGAGTTTCCATGTTCTCCCCGTGTCTGCGTGGGTTTCCTCCGGGTTCTCCGGTTTCCTCCCACTGTCCAAAAACATGGAACATGGTCTATTGAATTCTCCAAATTGCCCCAAATAGAGTGTGCATGTCTGTGTGAGTGAGTGTGTGTCTAGTGATAGATTGGCGCCCTGTCCAGGGTGTATCTGCCCAGCGCCCGAGACGTTCTCCCCTGGATGGGCATGGGGAACGCCCCTCCCCGCGACCCTAGTAGAGGATAAAGTGAAAGATAATGGATGGATGGAACATAAAAGGGCAGCATGGTGGCTTAGTGGTTAGCAAGTTTGCCTCTCAGGGAAAGGTTGGAGTTTCCATGTTCTCCCTATGTCCGCATGGGTTTCCTCCGGGTTCTCCGGTTTCCTCCCACAGTCCAAAAACATGGATTAAGGTCAAGTGAGTTCTCCAAATTGCCCCATATAGAGTGTGTCTGTGTGAGTGAGTGTGTGTCCAGCAATGGATTGGTGTCCTGTGCTGGGTGTATCTGCCCAGCGCCCGAAACGTTACAAGATAAAGTGGAAGATAATGGATGGATGGATAACATATAAGACTTGTGTGTAAATTGGGTCTCAGACACTTTAGAATTGAATTCCTGAATGTTGAACAATAAACTATTGTGTTTTTTGGTTACTGTCTCTCGTTAAAAAATATCCATAATCAACAAAACAAAGTGTGATTGAAGCAGAATGAGTGTTTGTGGCACGACATCTTACATGTTCTGCAATTCCGTACGTAATGGAAAGGCAATTCAACGAAGCAAAATAAACACTGGATTTCAATTTAAATACAATCATTAGTTTGAAATTCTGGACTATAAAAAGAAATTGCATGGGTCCAGCAAAGTTTAAAGTTTAAATTGCATCAGCCGCTGCTTTTTTAAATTAATAAAATATTATATTCATTATTACTTAATCATGAAACTTCAGCTTGGCTTTTTTTTTTACGTCCGTAGTTCTCCGTTTTCAGCTCGGTAGCATTCAGGAGGACAAATAATAAATATCCCAACATTAACACACATAATACACTCAGTGTTATTGGGTATATAAGAGAGTTATATTCTTAAGTCCTTACCATAAGTATGTGATGACAAAGACAGAACCTAAAAATACATTTTTCAAGGAAAATGTATTGAGTAGGGTGCACGGTGGATTAGTGGTTAGCATGTTTTCCTCTCAGCACTAGGGACTCCCAGTTCGAATCCCAATCTGGGTGGAGTTTCCATGTTCTCCACGTGTCCATGTGGGTTTCCTCATGGAGGAAAGGTCAATTGAATTCTCCAAATTGCCCCATATAGAGTGTGTCTGTGTGAGTGAGTGAGTGTCCAGTGATAGATTGGCACCCTGTCCTTGGTGTATCTGCTCAGCGCCTGAAACGTTCTCCCTCTGGATGGGCATGGGGAACCCCCCCACGACCCTAATAGAGGATAAAGCGGAAGATAATGAATGGATGGAATATATTAAGTTTAAATTGGACTTAAAGGTAAATAAAATTCGACTAACGGTATTGATGGTTTCATCATTATCTTCTAATTTATCCTCTACTAGGGTCGGGGGGGGGGGGTTCCCCATGCCCATTCAGGGGAGAACATTTCAGGCATTGAGCAGGTACACCCAGGACAGGGTGTCCATACATCACTTGCAAAACCATGTGTCATCACCATCACAGATAAACGAGACCGAGATATTACTTAGAAATTCTAAATACATTTAGCTATGATGTATATTTGATTCGTTTGGATAGTTTTGCTCCCCATGTCCACATGGATTTCCTCCAGGTTCTCCGGCTTCCTCCCACAGTCCAAAAACATGGATCAAGTCAATGGAATTCTCCAAATTGCCCCATATAGAGTGTGTCTGTGTGAATGAGTGTGTGTCCAGTGATAGATTGGCGTCCTGTCCTGGGTGTATCTGCCCAGCGCCCAAGACGTTCTCCCCTGGATGGGGGCATGGGGAACCCCCCCACGACCCTAGTAGAGAATAAAGCGGAAGATATAATATATGGATAATGGATAATATATATATATATATATATATATATATATATATATATATATATATATATATATATATATATATATATATATTGAATAGATGGATAGTTTTGGGGTTGCTTCAGTTTTTCAGGCCAAGGAAATGAATGTGATGTAGCAATAAAAAGCCTGAACATCGCTGAAAAGACGGGGCTTACAGGTTGAGCTACCCCTGAGTAAGAAATCGGCAAAATATGTATGTTGTCATATTTTTATACGTTAAGTACAAATTAAATACAACTTTACAGTCACTGTGAAATCCGCAACTTCTAGCATTTCTATTTTGTCAGTTTTGTGACATTATAAATGGTGGCTCATACATCAAAGCAGCCATTCTTGTCTCCCTAATGACCAAAGCAATTAAATGACTGTGTTGAAGCATCATTCTTTTAAAATCTCATACAAAAATGAAGGACGGGCGGCACGGTGGCTTAGTGATTAGCATGTTCTCTTCTCAGTGCTAGGGATTCCTGGTTTGAATCCCCATCTGGGTGGAGGTTCCATGTTCTCCCCGTGTCTGCGTGGGTTTCCTCTGGGTTCTCCGGTTTCCTCCCACAGTCTAAAAACATGGATCAAGTCTATTGAATTCTAAAAATTGCCCCATATAGAGTGTGTGTATGAGTGAGTATGAGTGAGTGAGTGTGAGTGTGCCCAGTGATGGATTGGCGCCCTGTCCTGGGTGTATCTGCCCAGCGCCCGAGATGTTCTCCCCTGGATGGGCATGGGGAACCCCACCGCGACCCTAATAGAGGATAAAGCGGATGATAATGAATGGATGAAAAATGAAGGACCAGATTTTGTGCGTTGCAAAAAAGGTTCATTAGAGTTACCAACTACATCAACTATCGACTAACTGTATTATCTCATTTTATCTCATTATCTCAACCACTTAATCCTATACTAGGGTTACTGGGTGGTTCACCATGCCCATCCAGGGAAAACTTTTTGGCCACTGGGCAGACCCACTACTAAGACACACACTCCACATAGGGGCAATTTAGTGTAGCTGAACACAATACCACGGCAAAAATTGCAGAGGAGATTTTCAATGTGGGCTAATAAACTGAACTCAGCCATCCTCTCAGAATCATCTTACACTCTATGGTCTGTTCAGACGTCTCAGTTATTCATAATGTCAACAGTGTCTATGCTCTAACGTAATTTGCTGTAAAGTAAGTTGGAGGAAAGTGAATATTACTTTATTCCATCCATCCATCCATTATCTTCCGCTTTATCCTCTACTAGGGTCGTGGCATCCATGCCCATCCAGGGGAGAATGTTTCGGGCGCTGGACAGATACACCCAGGACAGGACGTCAATAAATTGCTAGACACACTCTCTCTCATAAGAGCACACTCTATATGGGGCAATTTGGAGCATTCAATTGACCTTAATCCATGTTTTTGGACTGTGGGAGGAAACCAGAGAACCCGGAGGAAACCCACAAGGACATGGGGAGAACATGGAAACTCCACCCAGATTGGGATTCAAACCAGAAATCCCTAGCGCCGAGAGGAGAACATGCTAACCACTAAGCCACTGTGCCGTCCTCCATCGATTATCTTCCACGTTATCCTGTACTAGGGTTGAGGGGGGGGGTTCCCCATGCCCATCCAGAAGAGGATGTTTCGGCCGCTGGGCAGATACACCCAGAACAGGACGCCAATTTATCACTGGCACATTCTCTCTCACAAAAGCACACTCTATATGGGGCAATTTGGAGCATTCAATTGACCTTGATCCATGTGTTTGGACTGTGGGAGAAAACCGGAAAACCCGGAGGAAACCCACGTGGACATGGGGAGAACATGGAAACTCCACCCAGATTGGGATTCGAACCGGGAATCCTTAGCACTGAAAGGGGAACATGCTAACCACTAAGCCACGATGCCGCCCTATTACATCATTCCTTTAAAGCCAAATTAAGCCGTACCATTTTCAAGGAGAAACACACACCTGAAAGAACTGAATAATGAATCGCAATTAATGATTGAGAGACAAGCTAGAACCTACAAGGCCAACTCAACGTCTACGGCTCACGTCGTCCAGTTTCTTCATCCAGCCGGTGAATATTTTATTAAGTAGACTTCATGAATCGGTAAGAGCCAAAAAAAGGAAACATACAGTACAACCTTTAAATAAGACGTAGGTGACGGGAGTGGTGGATGGATTTGTCAACAGCGCAGAAATCGAAAGCAACCAGCCGCCTACCTTCACTCCACGAATGCGAAACTCTGCCAGAGCCCGGAGCATCTTACTGGCCGCGGTGGGCAGGTCCTTCCCACTTGAGATAACTTTGACTAGAAGAGAGTCATAGTGGGGCGATATGACGGCCCCCTGGAATGCAGACGCACTGTCCAAGCGGATGCCCATCCCTTCTGCACTGCGGAAGACCTTCAGGAGATTAAACACAACATTCATCAGAGCTCAATCAGTCCTGTAGCTCATATAAACACAATGGCACTTCAATATCCATCCATCCATCCATTATCTTCCGCTTTATCCTCTACTAGGGTCAGGGGGGTTCCCCATGCCCATCCAGGGGAGAACGTCTCGGGCGCTGGGGCAGATACACCCAGGACAGGACGCCAATCTATCACTGGGCACACACTCACACACACAGACACACTCTATATGGGGCAATTTGGAGCATTCAATTGACCTTGATCCATGTTTTTGGACTGTTGAAGGAAAGCGGAGAACCCGGAGGAAACCCACATGGACACGGGGAGAACATGGAAACTTCACCCAGATTGAGATTCGAAACAGGAATCCCCAGTGCTGAGAGGAGAACATGCCAACCACTAAACCACCATGCTGCCTGCACTTCAATATACATTATTTAATACAATTTAGTTTAAAACAGGGGCGGCATGGTGGTTTAGTGTTTAGCATGTTCTCCTCTCAGCGCTAAAGATTCCCGGTTCGAATCCCCATCTGGGTGGAGTTTCCATGTTCTCCCCGTGTCCACGTGGGTTTCCTTCGGGTTCTCTGGTTTACTCCCACAGTCCAAAAACATGGATCAAGGTCAATTAAATTCTCCAAATTGCCCCATATAGAGTGTGTCAGTGTGAGTGAGTGAGTGAGTGTGTGCCCAGTGATAGATTGGCGTCCTGTCCTGGGTGTATCTGCCCAGCGCCCGAAACGTTCCCCCCTGGATGGGCATGGGGAACCCCGCCCCCCCCCCATAACCCTAGTAGAGGATAAAGCGGAAGATAATGGATGGATGGATAGAATTGGCTTAAAGAATGTATCAAGGAATTGTACTCCAATCGATCTAACGAAGTGTAATACAATTAGTCAGCCGGCATTAAAATAAAATAAATAAATCCCCCGAAGATGTATTTTTTTTTAACCTTCTGATCATCATAATGACTGTATAAAAGGTCTGCTATATTTTATTTTCCTTCTTCCAATTAATTCCATGTTAATTCTTGATTATTTCTAACCCCCGGGGCACCTCACAGCATAGCCATATTCAGATCCGTCTCTCGCCGCGTCGGCCGCTCCCTCCCAACGTTAGTCTTGGCATTCAGGTTATCACTTTCAGATCTTTCCCAATCGCGCCAGTTGATGACCTTTTGTCTCTTTCATCAAAAGCTCGGCAACTCCCAGCTTGCTCGGCTTTATTCTTCTTTTCAGGCTCGTCTCACCGTCTCATCTCGCATTAGGCTCCTCTGTCGTTTTTATGGCTCTCCTGCTATTCGACCCGGTGGTTAAAGTGAGGCGGCGGACACTCGGTACCCTTTTCACAACCTCGTGTCAATTTAATGCCAATTACACATGCACAAAAGAATCTCAAGCACAGTGGCACAAAAGGAAGTCATACGGCTGACAACTTTTCATTCTCTTCAACAATATCACTTCATTAAGGTTACAGCGAATATTTAGTAACTCTACATACGCCATCGGGGTATGGAGTTGGTATTTAATTAAATACATTTAATTAGTATAAGTGGTTAGCATTCCCGTGGCATTCCCGGTTCGAATCCCAATCTGGGTGGAGTTTCCATGTTCTCCCCGTGTCCACGTGGGTTTCCTCCGGGTTCTCCGGTTTCCTCCCACAGTCCAAAAACATGGATCAAGACAATTGAATTCTTCAAATTGCCCCATATAGAGTGCGTCTGTGTGAGTGAGTGAGTGTCCAGTGATAGATTGGCGTCCTGTCCTGGGTGTATCTGCCCAGCGCCCGAAACGTTCTCCCCTGGATGGGCATGGGGAACCCCCTCCCCACGACCTTAATAGAGGATAAAGTGGAAGATAATGGATGGTTTTAGTCGCGATTAATAGCAAAAAACGATTTATTGCCCCATTGAAAGGATAGCATTAACAAAAACTATTAAATAAGGTATATTGAAGTGAGGGCAGCACGGTGGCTTAGTGGTTAGCATGTTCTCCTCTCAGCACTAGGGATTCCCGGTTCGAATCCCAATCTGGGTGGAGTTTCCATGTTCTCCCCGTGTCCACGTGGGTTTCCTCCAGGTTCTCCGGTTTCCTCCCACAGTCCAAAAACATGGATCAAGGTCAATTGAATTCTCCAAATTGCCCCATATAGAGTGTGTTTGTGTGAGTGTGTGCCCAGTGATAGATTGGTGTCCTGTCCTGGGTGTATCTGCCCAGCGCCTAAAACGTTCTCCCCTGGATGGGCATGGGGAACCCCCCCACGACCCTAATAGAGAATAAAGTGGAAGATAATACATAGATGGATAATTAGTATAAGTTAGTAATACTGTACAGTGTGTCTCTCAGGAAAGCCATTGTTCATGTTTAAATGTTAATGCTGTCCTTTTAATGGGGCAATTAATCGTTTTTTCTATAAATCGTGACTAACCATCCTTTATATTCTGCTTTATCCTCTACTAGGGTCGTGGGGGGGGGGTTCCCCATGCCCATCCAGGGGAGAACGTTTCGGGTGCTGGGCAGATACACCCAGGACAGGACACCAATCTATCACTGGGCACACACTCACTCACACAAACAAACTCTATATGGGGCAATTTGGAGAACTCGATTGGCCTTGATCCATGTTTTTGGAATGTGGGAGGAAACTGAAGAACCCGGAGGAAACCCACGTGGACACAGGGACAACATGGAAACTCCACCCAGATTGGGATTCGAACCGGGAATCCCTAGTGCTGAGAGGAGAACATGCTAA
>JAFMOD010000840.1:348205-383745 GCA_019802435.1 Corydoras maculifer | reverse complement strand
CCCCTCCCCTCAGTGCCCAAAAACGTTCTCAAATGAATCAACATGGGGAACCCAACCCCCCCTCCCCTCAGTGCCCAAAAACGTTCTCAAATGAATCAACATGGGGAACCCACCCCCCCGAGAGACCAAAAACCTTCTCAAATGAATGAACATGGGGAACCCAACCCGCCCAGCACCCAAAACGTTTCCAAATGAATCGGCATGAGGAACCCAACCCCTAGTATAGGATTAAGCCAAAGATAATGAGTCAAGTAGAAAAGTGGGTTGATATACAGAATCATTTTGGTGACTAGCTAGCCTAAATGAATAAATGAATGAATAGATATTCAGCAAATAGGACGTGTAAGACAAATACTGAACGGAGGACCAGAGTGATGATTAGAATAAAAACAAGCCAGATGATTGGTTCACAGAACAAATCTGCAGAATCGAGTTTAGATGAATGGGTGATGAGTGGAGTGGATAAATAAACCCTTGATAGGTTGATGAATGAGTTCTTTGATACGTGCAAATAGCTTGTTGATGTACAGATTGGAGACATTGCTGAAAGCATTGCTGAATAGATGAATAAATGGGGGACGGATGAAATAATAGTTTTTCGAATCCTTGGGAGTTGGTTATATCCAGAGTGGAAGAGAATTGCATAGCATTATCAGGTGACTGTAAATGTTGCTAGTGAATTGCATCAGGGATTACCATAGTGAATGGAGCTGATTCATTTTAAACTAGATAAAGCCACTTCTGGGATCATACTGCCAAACAATAAATTGAAGTTGTCATTGAATCAATATCGGGCTGCAGATAGTGGGATAGAGAGAGAGAGCTGGGGCTTACTGAGGTTAGCTATTGAGACAGAGTGAGACGGGTGTGAAAGAAGGTGCAGAGATGGGAACTATACTGAAGAAAGCAGAAATCAAAAGGAAGAACAGTGTTAAATGAACAGTGGCATGCTAAAAATGTGGGGAAACACATACACACGCATAAGCACATGCACGCAATTGGGATTTTTGTGCATTTTTCATGCCTTCTGTGACTTTTTCATGAATTTGCTGCATTTTTCGAACGGGATTTTTACGAATCATAAATTTAATGAGCTTTTTAAAGATTTTTGTATATTTTACAAATTTTTCGTGACATTTTTAAGATTTTCAGGAATTTTTCAAGATTTATTTTATCATGATTTTCACGAGCTTTTCAAGATTTGTTTTTTCCCCCCCCCCAAGGTTTTTGCACCTTCTATGTAATTTTCGTGCATTTTTTAAGCAAGATTTTTGTGCATTTTTTAAGGTTTTCGTGCATTCTTTAAAGGTTTTGCGTTTTATTTTTATTTCTATATTTTTAGGGGTTTTTTTGAGATTTTTTGCGCTTTTCAAGATTTGGGGGGGGTGTTTAGAGTTTTTCGCGCCTTCCATGTGATTTTCTTGCATTTAAAAAAATATATTTTTGTGCATTTCTTTTGAGATTTCCATGAATTCTTTAAAAGTTTAGTGGGTTTTTTTGTCGTGATTTTCATGCATTCTACAGGATTTTTACCAATCATAAATTTTACAGATTCTTATGTATTTTTCAAAATTTAAAAAAAATATTTAAGCTTCTCATTAAGCATTTTAAGATTTGGGTGGATTTTCGTAGCTTCTGTGTGATTTTCGTGCATTTATTAAAAAAAAGATTTCTGTGCATTTTTTGAGATTTTTGTACGTTCTTCAAAATTTTTTGGACAACTATCCCACGTTTTATGTGATTTTTATGATTTTCTTAAGCATTTCGAGATTGGGGAATTTTTCCTGATGTTCATGAGCTTTTCAAGATTTCTGAGAATTCCGTGCATTCAAGATTTTTGTGACTAGGGAATTTCATGCATTTCTTGTGATTCTTTGTGAGTGAAGTTATGAGAATTTTAGAATTTTCATGAGCATTTTAATATTTTTACGTATTTGTTTTTTTTTTCTTCGGGAGAACCCGGAGGAAACCCACAGGGACACGGGGAGAACATGGAACTCCACCTAGATGGGGATTCGAACCGGAAATCCCTAGTGCTGAGAGGAGAACATGCTTTACCACTAAGCCACCGTGCCCACCCGAACAGATTCAGCTTTACTCAAATTAACAAAATGAAAGACGTGCTAATCACATCTTGAAAAATAGAAACAGTACAGGATTTATTTTTTCTCATTGGTGAGAATAGGCTTGAGTGACACTCTGTGGGTCTCAGGTGGTTATGTTGTTATTAGAATTTAATAATAGAACAAGTGGACTACTTTTATTACATTGCTGTAATGGTCATTTCTAAAGATCTATGAGAAAAAAATCAACAATGGTCAGACTCTACAAATGCTGACCTTTGTTTGGGTCTGCACCAGACAGACCCGGCAATCTCACATAAACAAGACCATCCTCTTCCTCACTCACTCTCTCTCTGTCTGTCTCACCTACCAGCAGTCAATTCCTTCCTCCCCCTGTACCATCACATGAGGGTGCAATGCATCACTGCCTAATTTTGGCAACATCTCAACACCTGGACTATACAAGAGATTACATGAGACAGAAACGAAAATACGGCAGACTGTTTACCCTGTTCTATTTAAGTTATAATTTAAAAGGAAATAAAATAAAATAAGATATTAATAAGATATTGATTATGTAAAATGTACTATACAATATACAACTATCAATATAATATAGACTATTATGCTCTCTAAATATAATAAATATATATATTTTTTATTTCCATGTTCTCCCCCATGTCCGTGTGGGTTTCCTTCGGGTTCTCCGGTTTCCTCCCACAGTCCAAAAAAATGGATCAAGGTCAATTATTCATTCATTCATTAATTATCTTCCGCTTTATCCTCTATTAGGGTCGCGGTGGGGTTCCCCATGCCCATCCAGGGGAGAAAACTTCGGGTGCTGGGCAGATAGACCCAGGACAGGGCGCCAATCTATCGCTGGGCACACACTCACTCACACAGACACACTCTATATGGGGCAATTTGGAGAACTCAATTGACTTGATCCATGTTTTTGGACTGTGGGAGGAAACCGGAGAACCCGGAGAAAACCCACGCGGACACGGGGAAAACATGGAAACTCCACCCAGATGGGGGTTCGAACCAGGAATCCCTAGTGCTGAGAGGCGAACGTGCTAACCACTAAACCACCGTGCCACCCAAGGTGAATTAAATTCTCCAAATTGCCCCATATATGCCCCGAGTGTGTCTGTGTGAGTGAGTGTGTGCCCAGTGATAGATTGGCGTCCTTTTCTGGGTGTCTCTGCCCAGCGCCCAAAAATTCTCCCCTGGATGGGCATGGGGAACCCCCCCCCCATGACCCTAGTAGAGGATAAGGCGGAAGATAATCTATGGATTATCTGGAAGCAAATCCCAGTGTACAATGCGTCAAAGAGAAAATCCCAACACTGAGAGACCATTCAAACCAATGCTAACCATTTGCTTTATTTCCTAAACTTTACGCTTTAACATTAAAACACCCCTGCAACTGTATCAGCTCAGGAAGCAATGAGTGTGCCCAGTGATAGATTGGCGTCCTGTACTGGGTGTATCTGCCCAGCATACGAAACGTTCTCCCTTGGATGGACATGGAGAACCCCCCATGACCCTAGTAGAGGATAAAGCGGAAGATAATGGATGTATTATATGTATAAAAGTAAATCAAACAATTACCAAGGTATACTGCCTCACCAAAACAGTCAGGTGGCAAGTAATGGCTTCATTCCTTGGGTGATCAGTTTAGGAGTCTCTTGGGGCTGATATCGTCTTCTGGCCCGTAACAGACGAATTAAATCATTTGAATCCAGCAAAAACTGGGGCATTTTGATTTTTCACTTCAGCACTCTTTGCATTCCTTTTTCATATCCTTTACCCGCCCGGAGCCTATTCGTCTTCTTCTATGAAAATGTATGAGTAATATTTGATTTTGGAAGACCTCAAACATACCTGGCCACTTGGCGGGGGTTATTGGGAAAGGAAGAAAGAAAATAGCTGGCTGTTCATGATGGAGTCAGATCGAAAGGTTTTAGAGAGGTAGCAAAAAACTCGACTAAAATCTTACTGTGAGTATTACTAAGATTCCTCAGGAATTTCCGTCGGGAAAAAATAAGGTCTTTTATGAGGTAAAACTCAGTAATGTGTCCTACTTTCAGACAATTAATAATATATCCATCCATCCATCCATTATCTTCCACTTTATCCTCTACTAGGGTTCACGGGGGGGGTTACCCATGCCCATCCAGGGGAGAACGTCTCACGCGCTGGGCAGATACACCCAGGATAGGAAACTAATCTATCACTGGACACACACTCATTCAGACAGACACACTCTATATGGGGCAATTTGGAGTATTTAATTGACCTTGATCCATGTTTTTGGACTGTGGGAGGAAACCCACGCGGACATGGGAATAACATGGAAACTCCACCCAGATTGGGATTCGAACCGGGAATCCCTAGCGCTAAGAGGAGAACATGATAACCACTTAACCACTGTGCCGCCCTATGCTTTAACTTATATTTGGGAATAGGGTTGCGGGGGGGGGGGGTGTTCTCCATGCCCATCCAAGGAAGATGAAAGATGGATGGAACTTGACTTCGCGGGTGGCATGGTGACTTACTCACACATACACACTCTATATGGGGCAATTTGGAGAACTCAATTGACTTTGATCCATGTTTTTGGACTGTGGGAGGAAACTGGAGAACCCAGCGGAAACCCACGTGGACACGGGGAGAACATGGAAACTCCACCCAGACTGGGATTCGAACCAGAAATCTCTAGTGCTGAGAGGAGAACATGCTAACCACTAAGCCACCATGCCGCCCTTAATATTATATAACGCATGGAGTATTGAAAACCAGGCAGCATGGTGGCGTAGTGTTCATTATGGACTTTCCATGCTTCATGGTCTCTGGATTTCTCCCACTGTCCAAAAACATGGATTCAAGGTGAATTTTCTAAGACTGCCCCCACAGGCCTAAATCTTCCCAATGAGATCCATATCCATCCATCCATTGTCTTCCGCTTTATCCTCTACTAGGGTCGCCGGGGGGTTCCCCATGCCCATCCAGGGGAGAACATGGAAACTCCACCCAGATTGGGATTGGAACCAGGAATCCCTAGTGCTGAGAGGAGAACATGCTAACATGCCCAATGAGATGAGATAATGAAAACCAGGTGCTGATACTGAACTATGTGGAAACTATGTGGCGTTTGAGTGACAGCTCTAATGCGGGTGGTTATTTCCATCAATCAAACTCGCACCAGATCCATTCTCATGAATACACACAGTCGAACATCAAACATATTTCATGCTCATGGTGATGAATAATTGCCTGTGAGTGCCAGGGTGTGTGTTCTCCTGTAATTACGATGTTATCTGATCTTGGCTGAATTGTTTAGCTTAAATTAGCTTTGGGAGGCAATAGTGAGTATATGTGAGCGAGGCATTGTGTGTAGGTTTTCCATCCTGCCGGGCTTTTTTGTTGAACAATATGAGGATGAAGTGTACGCAAACCCTATTTCATATATCCTCTCCAATCATTTCCTTCAAAGTTCATTCTAAACAAGTATTTATGACGACAGCACACTGGTTACAATTTGCAATCTCCAACTTTATATTTAGAAGTAAATTATTAGTCTTGGCTGTATATCTGTTTTTCAATGCTCTGGGGACAAACTATTATATTATATTATTCATTCATTTATTCATTCATTATCTTCCGCTTATCCTCTACCAGGGTCGCGGTGGGGTTCCCCATGCCCATCCAGGGGAGAACGTCTCGGGCGCTGGGCAGATAGACCCAGGACAGGGCGCCAATCCATCGCTGGGCACACACTCACTCACACAGACACACTCTATAGGGGGCAATTTTGAGAATTCAATTAACTTGTTCCATTTTTTTGGACTGTGGGAGGAAACCGGAGAACCCGGAGGAAACCCACGCAAACACGGGGAGAACATGGAAACTCCACCCAGATGGGGATTCGAACCGGGAATCCCTAGCGCTGAGAGGAGAACATGCTAACCACTAAGCCACCGTGCCGCCGCTATATTATATTATATTATATATATTGTAATTTTGCAATGCTGTAGATGCCTGTTTTGATTGAACAGAAACAGGTGTAAATGAGGGGGCGGCACGGGGGCATATGTAGGCCTGTGGGGGCAGTCTTAGACAATTCAACTTGAATCCATATTTTTGGACAGTGGGAGAAATCCAGAGAACATGGAGCATGGAAAGTCCATCCAGCTTAAGATTTGAACCTGAGAGAGCAGTGTTAACCACTAAGCCACCATGCTGCCTGGTTTTTAATACTCCATGCATTATACATTATTAAGGGCGGCATGGTGGTTTAGTGTTTAGCATGTTCTTCTCTCAGTGCTAGGGATTCCCGGTTCCAATCCCAATCTGGGTGGAGTTTCCATGTTCTCCCCGTGTCCATGTGGGTTTCCTCAGGGTTCTCCAGTTCCTCCCACAGTCCAAAAACATGGATCAAGGTCAATTGAATTCTCCACATTGCCCCATATAGAGTGTGTCTGTGTGAGTGAGTGTGCGCCCAGTGATAGATTGGTGTCCTGTCCTGGGTGTATCTGCCCAGCGCCCGAAACGTTCTCCCCTGGATGGACATGGAGAACCTCCCTGCAACCTTAGTATAAAGATTAAGTAGAAGATGGTGAGATGTTGGGGCATGGTGGTTTGGTTCTCCTAACATGTTCTCCTCTCAGCGCTGGGGATCCAGGTTCCTATCCCAATCTGGGTGGAGTTTGCATGTTCTCCCCGTGTCCACGTGGGTTTTCTCCACAGTCCAAAAACAATGATGGAAGGTCAATTGAATTCTCCAAATGACCCTAGTAGAAGATTAAGTGGAAGATTCCATTTACATTGTCATTTAGCTTACAAATGAGGGCGGCACGGTGGGTTTCCTCCAGGTTCTCCACTATCCTCCCACAGTCCAAAAACATGGATCCAGGGCAACTGAATTCTCCAAATTTGCCCCATATAGAGTGTGTCTGTGTGAGTGAGTGTGTGCCCAGTGATAGATTGACGTCCTGTCTTGGGTGTATCTGCCCAGCACCCGAAATTTTCTTGCCTGGATGGGCATGGAGAACCCCCCCCCCCCAACACTAATATAGGATAAAGCGGAAGATAATGGATGCTTGACCAGGATGGCATTATGGCTTAGTGGTTAGCATGTTCTCCTCTCAGCGCTAGGGATTCCCGGTTCGAATCCCAATCCGGGTGGAGTTTCCATGTTCTCCTCGTGTTCTTATGTGTTTCCTTCGGGTTCTCCGGTTTCCTCCCACAGTCCAAAAATATGGATTAAGGTCAATTGAACTCATATGATATTCATATAAGATTTCATTATTATCTTAAAGGTTAAGTGATGCGATGTTGCATTCCAGCTTCAGTATAGTCTGACTCTAGAGAGAATAACCGGGACAGCCGAAAAAATAAAAGGTGCCCCACTGCCCACCATTCAGGACCTTTACATATTAAGGCCAAGGAAAAGGGCAGAGAAAATTATTACAGTCTCCCCCCATGCTGAACACAAAGTCCTCCAACTCCATCCCTCTGGAAGAGGCTACAGAGCACAGAACACGAAAAGCACCAGGCACATAAACAGGTTCTTTCCTCAAGCCATCACCATCATACACACTCAATAAATACTGTTTACTGTATAGTGTTGCAGTGTGTTTATGTATATATATATATATATATATATATATATATATATATATATATATATATATATATATATATATATATATATATATACTGTATATATATATATAGGGGGCATGGTGGCTTGGTGGTTAGCATGTTTTCCTCTCAGCACTAGGGATTCCCGGTTCGAATCCCCATCTGGGTGGAGTTTCCATGTTCTCCCTGTGTCTGCATGGCTTTCCTCCAGGTTTCCGGTTTCCTCCCACAGTCCAAAAACATGGATCAAGGTCAATTGAGTTCTCTGAATTGCCCCAAATAGAGTGTGTCTGTGTGAGTGAGTGTGCCCAGCGATAGATTGGTGCCCTGTCCTGGGTGACAGAACATGAACATGGAAACTCCACCCAGGTTGGGATCCAAACCAGAAATCCCTAGCACTGAGAGGCAAACGTTGCCAAACACTAAGCCACGGTGCCGCCAAAAATAATAATAATAATAATAATAACAGTAATAATTGAATAATAATAATAATGACCTTATGAATGAAGCCCATTAATGAATGTCAATAAAAAAGAAAAAAACTAAATAAAAACGCCATTAAGATGATTGCGACGGCAAAATTTCACAATGAGTCATTAGTTAACTTTAATCTGTCCCTCTATTGTGAAGAGTTATGATTTATGATTTAAATAAACAAGGTTTTGTTTGCAGCACCACACTAAACGAATGATGGCGTGAACGGAAATAATGTTTGTATGAATGCCACATCGTGACAAAGGATATTTAATGCAAAAAAGAAATATATATTTATGAATAAGATTATTTATGAGTTCGCTTGTGTAAAGGTAATGAGCGAGGAGTTTAAAAATTAAATAAATTAAATAATAAAAGTGTGTGTGTGTGTGTGTGTGAAACACGTTTGTGTGTCATAGGACACATTTTGTCATGTGTACTGGAGTTTTTTTTTAAATAAAGGGATAGGATATCACCATATGACGTTAATGGAGCGGGGGGAGAAGGACCCCCCCCCCATAAAATCACGGTACTTTGGAAATACGACGAATGTGTGAGCCCATTTGTCATGACATCACTCTGAGATAAAAAAAAAAAAAAAGAAGTTGAAAAACATATTTAATATTTAAAGTTAAGTTTTAAAAATGTAGCGAATGTTGTGGCCATGTAGTTAAATAGAAATATGGATTTCATTTTTTAATGTTAAGTTTTAAAGATTTGCAAAATCTAAATGCACTGACTGTAAAGTCTGGATTTTAGTTTCGATTGAAGGTGAATGCACCATGGTAAACTTTGGTATTAATATATTTAGAATTATTTGTTACATTGATAGATTTTTTTTATGTAAGAAAAAAAGCTTACAAAAAGCTAAGCGAACCTGATACTGCTCATTTTAATTTAGCGCAATCCTATTTTTTTATATAAATATAAAATAAAGCAAAAAGATTTGATACTGGAAGGAACCTGAAAGTATTGTTTTAAATAAATGTTCTATTGGTTTACATCATGATTTTATCTTGTCAATCACATCATCCATCCATCCATCCATCCATTATCTTCCGCTTTATCCTCTATTAGTGTCTCGTGGGGTTCCTCATGCCCATCCAGGGAAAAATGTTTCGGGTGCTGGGCAGATACCCCCAGGACAGGACGCCAATCTATCACTGGACACACACTCACTCACACAGACACACTATATATGGGGCAATTTGGGGAACTCTATTGACTTGATCCATGTTTTTGGACTGTGGGAGGAAACCGGAGAACTCGGAGGAAACCCACGTGGACACGGGGAGAACATTGAAACTCCACCCAGGTGGGGATTCGAACCGGGAATCCCTAGTGCTGAGAGGAGAACATGCTAACCACTAAGCCACTGTGCCGCCATATATGAGTATATGTGCCGCCCTTCAATCACATCATTTAAACCAAATTTAAAGAGCATTTGCAGTGAAAGAATCGTTTCTGAATCGAAAATCGTTTCTGGATCGAATCGTGACCTCAAAAAATCGAATCGAAACGCCGAGATTCACACCCCTAAAAGTATTAAAATAAATAAATACATTTAAAAAAATGTTTCGTTGTGCCAGTTCATCACAGAAATGTCACAACAAGGACCGAATGAGACGATAGGTTAATCCAATTATAATCTCAACCTCACAATTCGGAACCAAGCGAGTAAACTTTGATGCAATGTGTTATGTAACAGATAACCAATCAACTCAAATCTGCCTGAAAATTCAATCCATTTACGGATCTAATTAAATCCCTTTAGTGTCGCTGCACAACAAATAGTTCTTTTGAAAACACCACTGTCTGAGTGCACTCATGTAATATTACTTGCTGCTATTTCCATAAAATCTATTTAATCCCATTCCGAGTAAGGGCTTTGTTGTTTAAATGGATTAGCAGCAACATGAGATTTTCACTCCTTAGAACACACAGATGATAACAAATAAATAAGAAATAAACAAATAATTATTCATCCATCCATTATCTTCCGCTTTATCCTGTATTAGGGTCGCGGGGGGGTTCCCCATGCCCATCCAGGGGAGAACGTTTCGGGCGCTGGGCAGATACACCCAGGACAGGACGCCAATCTATCACTGGGCACACACTCACTCACACAAACACACTCTATATGGGGCAATTTGGAAAACTCAATTGACTTGATCCATGTTTTTGGACTGTGGGAGGAAACCGGAGAACCCGGAGGAAACCCACACGGACACGGGGAGAACATGCCAACTCTACCCAGATTGGGATTTGAACCGGGAATCCATAGTGCTGAGAGAAGAACATGCTAACCACTAAACCACCGTGCTGCCCTACAAATAATTATTAATTCATTCATTCATTGGATAAAATTGTTAGATGCATTGCTACGGTGGCTTAGTGGTTAGAATGTTCTCCTCTCATTGCTGGGCATCCAGGTTTGAATCCCAATCTGGGTGGAGTGTCCATGTTCTCCCTGTGTCCACGTGGGTTTCCTCCCCCATTTCAAAAATAGATCCCTTTTGCCCAGTAATAGATCGGTGCTCCGAAATGCATATTCAGTGCCCGACACAGGATAGGGTTAGAGATAGGATACCCCTACGCCACCCTAGGAGAGGTGTCAGACCCGTCTCATGATTACCAGTCGCTGGTGGTATTACCGGCAACACATCAGCAGACGGTACATCAGCACCCCCATTGGGTTCCTGGTAATCATCATTAGTGTAATCTGGTGCAGCTGTGTGTTTTGTCATGTGACCATTCTTTAAAAGCCATTCCTTTCCTAGGGATTGGTTTTCAGACATTGTTTAAATTATGTTCATTTCGTGTTTTCACCCGGTGTCTTCTGCATTATAGGGTATTTTAAAACTCTATCCATTCAAGCTGTGGCATGGGTGGTTCGTAACAAACGAATTGAGCACAAGATAAAAAAAAATAGTATTCATTCATTCATTATCTTCCACTTTATCCTCTATTAGGGTCGCTGTCGGGTTCCCCATGCCCACCCAGGGGAGAACGTTTCGAGCGCTGGGCAGATACACCCAGGACAGGGCGCCAATCCATCACTGGACACACACACACACACACACACACTCTATATGGGGCAATTTGGAGAACTCAATTGACCTCGGTCCATGTTTTTGGACTGTGGGAGGAAACGGGAGAACCCAGAGGCAGCCCACGCGGACACGAAGAGAGCATGGACATTCCACCCATATTGGGATTCGAACCAGAAATCCCTAGCGCTGAGAGGAGAACATGCTAACCACTAAACCACCAGTTAATTAGTTGATCTCTGTAGTGCAACATTTTTAAGGGATAGTAAAATAGAAAACAAGCCTACATAGCATTTAAAAATACTTTAAGTTCTGGTTGAGGGTTCTATATATCTAAAGACCCATCAGCGCCCACAGTGTGTTGCCATGTTAGCTGTCTGCATCACAGCTCAGTGGGACAGCTTCATTTACTGCATTTCATTTCCAAGTTTCCAGTTTCTTGTGGGGTTTTTTAGATGTTCTCTTTTAGTCACACTGTCAGATCTGCGGTGCACATCCTGCTGAGAGGCTCCCGATATCAAGGCTGTATCTGATCCGTCTCCATGTGAACTTGGGCACCTCTCCCGAGTTACATTCGGTTTGCTAACAAGCTCCGTGTTTTTGGACCGTTCACAATGCATCCCTTTCGTTGCACAAGCATTAACTCTTACACTCATCACAATGAGTGCAATTTACCTTCAGCCAGTGTTGTTTTGTCATACTGAAGTGCTGTAGCAACGGGTGGGTTTGATCTACCTCAAAAAACAAATGACAGAACCGCTTCAGGAGCCGCTCTTTATTTTTCTATCGCCGTCATTATATTGCGGGTTTGATTTTGCGCTACGCTTTATCGACAGAATTCACTCTAGTTAAGGCCCTTCATTTTCTGTCCCTGAGAAACTGAAGTGTCATTATCAATGTCACCGAGGTGTAAAAGAATTCAATAACGTATCTCCTTACTTCTAAAAACATCTATGTTTCCTGTTTAGAGTTTCCTTCCAATGCCATTTGCTTGATGCTTAAAATATAACACGACGATATTTTCAGAGGGCGGCATGGTGGCTTAGTGGTTAGCATGTTCTCCTCTGAGCGTTAGGGATTCCCGGTTCGAATCCCAATCTGGGTGGAGTTTCCATGTTCTCCCCGTGTCAGCGTGGGTTTCCTCTGGGAAACATGGATCAAGTCAATTGAGTTCTCAAAAAAAAGTGTGTTTGTGTGAGTGAGTGTGTGCCCAGTGATAGATTGGCGTCCTGTCCTGGGTGTATCTGCCCAGTGCCAAAAACGTTCTCCCCTGGATGGACATGGGGAAACCCCCTGCGACCCTAATAGAGGATAAAGCGGGTGATAATGGATGGATGGATGGATGGATGGATGGATATTTTTAGATGCTGAAGTTTAAATGTACACGGAGTGCAAATAAAGAACGAGAAATGGTGAAGACATCTACAGAACAATAAACATAAGTATGACATCATGACGAGAACTAGGTAACACTAAATTCATTCATTCATTCATTATCTCCCGCTTATCCTCTATTAGGGTCGCGGTGGGGTTCCCCATGCCCATCCAGGGGAGAACGTCTCGGGCACTGGGCAGATAGACCCAGGACAGGGCGCCAATCTATCACTGGGCACACACACACTCACACAGACACACACTATAGGGGGGAATTTTGAGAATTCAATCAACTTGTTCCATGTTTTTGGACTGTGGGAGGAAACCGGAGAACCCAGAGGAAACCCACGCAGACACGGGGAGAACATGGAAACTCCACCCAGATGGGGATTCGAACCGGGAATCCCTAGCGCTGAGAGGCGAACGTGCTAACCACTAAGCCACCGTGCCGCCCTAACACTAAATTGTTCATTGAAATTATTTCACCTGGTTACATCCATCCATCCATTATCTTCCACTTTATCCTCTAACAGGGTCGTGGGGGGGGGGGTTTTCCCCATGCCCATCCAGGGGTGAATGTTTTGGGCACTGGGCAGATACACCCACGACAGGGTGCCAATCTATAGTTGGGCACACACTCACTCAATTACACACACTCTATATGGGGCAATTTTGGAGAATTCAATTAACCTTGATCCATATTTTTGGACTGTGGGAGGAAACTGGAGAACCCGGAGGAAACCTAGGCGGACACGGGGAGAACATGGAAACTCCACCCAGATTGGGATTCGAACCGGGAATCCCTAGCACTTAGAGGAGAACATGCTAACCACTAAGCCACAGGTGTGAGGCAGTGCGAGTCCACAAATGAGCCATTTGATAACCTTAAAACCTTACAATTTGGGGGAACCAGCATCAGGACAGAATCTTTTAGCAGTTGACTTGGTCAACTTGGGATTTGAACCCTACAGCTGGTGACTGCAACTTTTGTAGAGAAGACTGAGGGCATCAGCAAACATTTCCTCCCCCCTCACCTCCAGAACACTGCGAAAATGTCCAACAGACAGTCCTCTCCTCGTCCTCCTCTGTCTCTCTGAGTAGGAGATCAGTGGATATCAGCACACCGATCACTTATCCCATCAAGCCCATCTTTCCCCACCTCCTTCATCTTCCTCAATCACCCCAGCACTCACACACCTCATCAACTGCTCACTCACCACCACCACTTTCCCAGGTACTTTCAAACAGGCGTGGGCTACACCACTGCTTAAAAAAACAGTGAAGCACCCACATCTTGTTGAGCTCTACAAGCCTGTGTCTCTTTTACCCTAAAATCTATATAACGAGGTGTAGCCATTTCTGATCACCAACAGAAAGTCAGCTTCAGTAGCAATAATAGTTGTAGTATTAGTAGTAGTAGTACTATTAGTTATAATATTAAGCGTTAATATTATTATTAGTAGTAGTAATAGTAAAAGTTGTAGTAGTAGTAGATTAGTAGTAATAGTATTAATAGTAATAAATCATATACAGTACAGTATACATTTTTATATATTGCATCCAGCCATTATCTTCCGCTTTATCCTCTATTAGGGTCGCGGGGGGGTTCCCCATGCCCATCCAGGGGAGAACGTTTCAGGTGCTGGGCAGATACACCCAGGACAGGACACCAATCTATCACTGGACACACACTCACTCACACAGACACACTCTATATGGGGCAATTTGGAGAATTCAATTAACCTGATCCATGTTTTTGGACTGTGACGGAAACTGGAGAACCCGGAGGAAACCCACGCGGACACGGGGAGAACATGGAAAACTCAGATTGGGATTCGAACCTGAACCTCATGCTGAGAGGAGCCCATGCTAATCACTAAGCCACTGTGCCGCCCATTTTTGTATATTATACAATATTATTTATTTTTTAGTAATATGTAATAAATATTCCATCCATCCATTATCGTCCGCTTTATCCTATATTAGGGTCGCAGAGGGGTTCCACATGCCCATCCAGGGGAGAACGTTTTGGGCGCTGGGCAGATACACCCAGGACAGGGTGCCAATCTATCGTTGGACTCAGACACTCTATATGAGGAAATTTGGAGAATTCAACTGACCTTGATCCATGTTTTTGGACTGTGGGAGGAAACCGGAGAACCCGGAGGAAACCCACGCGGACACAGGGAGAACATGGAAACTCCACCCAGATGGGGATTCGAATCGGGAATCCCTAGCGCCGAGAGGAGAACATGCCAACCACTAAGCCACCATGCCGCCCATTTTGATATATTATTATTTATTTTATATTAATATGTAATTGATATAATATATACAGTACATTTAGATCCCTGTGATTTGTTGCTACAGCATGCTAAAGGTTTAGGGCGGGTTGTGTTGTAAACACAGAGAGAAATCCGGAGGAGAGTGAAGATTAAAGTGTTTAGTGAGAGGGAAAATGGAGGCTCAGTCAAAAACACAACAACTGGACAAATGTGAAGGATTGAGCTGTAGATCTTAGCTTAGGGAAGAACAAAAAAGACAAGTGATTTCTCTCTCTCTCTCTCTTTCTCCCTCCCTCTCTCTCTCTTTCTCTCTCTCTCTGTATCTTAGAGGCAGCAGTTCACAGCATTCCCTCTATTGATCTATCCATCACCATGTCCCTAATACATCACATGCTGTATCTTTGCTTTGCCCCTGTGCTGCTCATTCATCCTTCCATCCAACATGCGTTCACTCATCCCAGTTCAATTTGAAATCTTTCTTTGTTTTATAAACCATATACAGTCAAAACCAACCTTTTTTATAGAATCCCTGTTCAATTGCATATACTGTAAAGTACAATACCGGGATACAACACTGAGGATGGTGTAAAGTGGAGAACATGTTAATGATATCTGTGCATGTCACGAGCAATGCACAGCAAGGGTTAGCACAGGATCCGTAATCATCCATCCATCCTTCATCTTCCGCTTTGTCCTGTACTGGGGTCGCGGGGGGGGGGTTCCCCATGCCCATCCAGGGGAGAACGTTTCGTGTGCTGGGCAGATAGACCCAGGACGTGCTGGGAACACACTCACTCACACAAACACAATCTATATGGGGCAATTTGGAGAATTCAATTGACTTGATCCATGTTTTTGGACTGTGGGAGGAAACCAGAGAACTCGGAGGAAATCCACACGGATACGGGGAGAACATGGAAACTCCACCCAGATTGGGATTTGAACCGGGAATCCTTAGCACTAAGAGGAGAACATGCTAACCACTAAACCACCGTGCCGCCCTCTATCAAAGATATGTGAACATCTATTATCAACTTTATTTTAATTAAATTTATTTTAATCCATAAATTATGTAGGGCAGCACAGTGGCTTAGTGGAGTTTCTGGGTGGAGTTTTCATGTCCTCTCCGTGTCTGCTGGAGGTTCTCTGGTTTCCTCCCACAGTCCAAAAAGATGGATCAAGGGCAATTGAATTCTCCAAATTGCCCCATATAGAGTGCGTGTGTGAGTGAGTTTGTGCCCAGTGATAGATTGGTGTCCTGTCCTGGGTGTATCTGCCCAGCACCCAAAACCTTCTCAGCTGGATGGGCATAGGGAACCCCCCCATGACCCTAATTAAGGATAAAGTGAAAGATAATAGATGGAACTTTACTTTGCAGTCAGAACAGTGGTTTAGTTGGCATGTTCTCCTCTCAGCACTAGGGATTCCCGGTTTGACTCCCCATCTGGGTGGAGTTTCCATGGTCTCCCCGTGTCTGCGTGGGTTTCCTCCGGGTTCTCTGGTTTCCTCCCACAGTCCAAAAACATGGATCAAGGTCAGTTGAATTCTCCAAATTGCCCCATATAGAGTGTGTTTGTGTGAGTGAGTGTGTCCAGCAATAGATTGGTGTCCTATCCTGGGTGTATCTGCCCAGCACCTGAAACATTCTGGGTGGAGTTTCAATTTTTTCCCCGTGTCCGCGTGGGTTTCCTCCCACAGTCCAAATACATGGCTCAAGGTCAATTGAATTCTCCAAATTGCCCCATATAGAGTGTGTTTATGTGGATGAGTGTGTGATAGATTGGCGCCCTGTCCTGGGTGTATCTGCCCAATGCTTGAAACGTTCTCCCCTGGATGGACATGGGGAAGCCCCCCCGCAACCCGCGCGACCCTAATAGAGGATAAAGCAAAAGATAATGGATGGATGGAATATATATATATAAAATATTATTGTATTAATGCCTGTATTTTGTGTTGATTCTGTTTATCTCCAAAGAATGAACCCTGATCTGCTTCTGTTCTTGTTTGGAAGTCGCCTGTCCTTACAAGCCTGCTCTGCGTTCTGTGATGGCTTTTGCTTTCGTGTTATTGCTTTGATTTCATGCATCGGCGCTGATGCATTATTATTAATAAACCAATCGGGAGGATTTCCCTGCATCCCTTCACGCAAGCATTCACGGACACGGACACTTAGCATTGGCACCATAAGATTTAATAATCCCGAATTCTCGTCTTTCCGCATGCAATACCCAGATTTCATGTCTATGCAGAATCTCCTGTCTTTAAAGTGCCGTCCTGCTTTCCTGTCATCGAAAAGAGAAATGGGAACGCGAGAAAACGTGACGGAGTGCGAGCAGGAAGGAAGAGCTGAATGAAAAAGGTCAATGGGGAATGGAGAGACGAATTTGTCACGTTTTAGTTGAAGGACACGCCGAGCAGTCTGGCTCCGAACATGAGCTCAAAGAATTCAGTATATGAAATTCAATTATACAAGCTCAGACGCACAACCCTGTTTAATTAAATCCGATTAATTAATACCAGTCGGGGTGGAACTCATTAACTTCTATATGCCACGGGCATATTATTAGGTTAACGGGAGAATATACGGAGGGTATAAACTGTATAGGGGGGTTAATGGCTGAATGATGCTGCTTCTGTAGGAAAGATAGAGCATGCAAACGCTGTGCCGTCTCGGAGCTGAGGACGAAACTGTCAGTGGGTTCTGTACACTGTGGGGAAATTAGAACCACCCTTGAGACCCTCTAATCACCAACTCGTGCAGAATCATCCATTACTGATGGGGTATGTGAGGGTACAGGGGCATAAAGAGAAATGCATTCATCACTCATACTCCATTAATGTACGTATATATATATATAGGACATCTTTATATTTATGTATATACTGTATGTATATGGGCGGCATGGTGGCTTAGTGGTAAGCATGTTCTCCTCTCAGTGTTAGGGATTCCCGGTTTGTATCCCCATCTGGGTGGAGTTTCCATGTTGTCCCCGTGTCTGTGTGGGTTTCCTCCGGGTTCTCCGGTTTCCTCCCACAGTCTAAAAACATGGATTGAGTCAATTGAATTGTAATATAGAGTGTGTCTGTGAGTGAGTGTGTGTCAAGTGATAGATTGGTGTCCTGTCCTGGGTGTGTCTGCCCAGCGCCCGAAACGTTCTCCCCGGGATGGGCATGGGGAACCCCCCCACGACTCTAGTAGTACATAAACCGGAAGATATTGCATTTATCAATGAATGGCAGCTATAAATTGCCCCTATACACAGTAGTGTGTGCCCAAAGATAGATTAGTGCGCTGCCCAGCACTCAAAACAATCTCCCCTAGACAGGCATGGGAAACCCTCCCCTCCCCCTTCTGTGACCCTAGTAAATGCTTATTACACCTCATTGGTCCTGGCTTAGTGGTTAGCATGTTCTCCTCTCAGCGCTAGGGATTCCCGGTTGGAATCCCAATCTGGGTGGAGTTTCCATGTTCTCCCCGTGTCCGCGTGGGTTTCCTCCGGGTTCCCACAGTCCAAAAACATGGATCAATTCAATTGAATTTTCCAAATTGCCCCATATAGAGTGTGTCTGTGTAAGTAAGTGTGTGCACAGTGGTAGATTGGTGTCCTGTCCTGGGTGTATCTGCCCAGCGCCCGAAACGTTCTCCCCTGGATGGGTGTGGGGAACCCCCCACGACCCTAATAGAGGATGAAGCCGAAGATAATGGATGGATCCTGCAATTAAATCTAAAGCACATGGGTGTGGCAGTCTGCAATCGGTCATTGCATCTAACATTGGATATTGATTTTAAAGTTTTGGGAAGCCATTGGTTTATTAAAAGATAATTAGGACAAGTTGTTAAGTATTATCAGCGAGGGGAAAACCGCAGGTTAGTAAAGACGTCCTGTAGGTTCGAGTTGCAGTGTGACTGGCAACACGTGGGTCACATTTGTGAATCTCTTTCTGAAGGAATAAGCATGCATAGAACATCAACCATGGTGCGAGCTACCCTCTGCTCCTGTAATGCTATTTTGGCAAAGTTGGAGACACCTTTAAGTATCTTCTGATTTGATTGGATTTCATTTGGGCCAGACAAGTTGCCAGTGGTCTGAAATCTAATCCACTTGTGGATCAACTTCAGAACCTTTTAAACTTGTTCCAGACTCAAAGGCATCTCCAGTCGAGTGAAATTTTAGATATAAGCATAATAATATTACAGATAGTTGCTATGCAGACGAGATACACCATAAGGGCAAATGTATTAAAACACCTCTTATTCACTGTGTTTAGGTGTTTGGTTCAGTTCTACTGCAGTGCAACTTTAGACAACTGTATGTGTTTAAACAGTTTGGGGAAGGCTCTTTCCAGTTTCTGCATGACTAAGCCATGACTAATCCATCATCTTCCGCTTTATCCTCTATTAGGGTCACGGGGGGGTTCCCCATGCCCATCCAGGGGCAAACGTTTCGGGCGCTGGGCAGATACACATAGGACAGGACGCCAATCTATCACTGGATACACACTTACTCACATAGACACACTCTATATGGGGCAATTTGGAGAATTCAACTGGCCTTGATCCATGTTTTTGGACTGTGGGAGGAAACTGGAGAACCCGGAGGAAACCCATACAGACACGGGGAAAACATAGAAACCCATGAATGGTATCATCCATCCATTATCTTTCGCTTTATCCTCTACTAGGGTCGCAAGGGAGGGGTTCCCCATGCCCATCCAGGGGCAAACGTTTCGGGCGCTGGGCAGATACACATAGGACAGGACGCCAATCTATCACTGGATACACACTCACTCACATAGACACACTCTATATGGGGCAATTTGGAGAATTCAACTGGCCTTGATCCACGTTTTTGGACTGTGGGAGGAAACTGGAGAACCCGGAGGAAAACCATACAGACACGGGGAGAACATAGAAACCCATGAATGGTATCATCCATCCATTATCTTTCGCTTTATCCTCTACTAGGGTCGCAAGGGTGGGGTTCCCCATGCCCATCCAGGGGAGAACGTCTCGGGCGCTGGGCGGATACACCCAGGACAGCACGCCAATCTATCACTGGATACACACTCACTCACACAGACACACTCTATATGGGGCAATTTGGAGAATTCAACTGGCCTTGATCCATGTTTTTGGACTGTGGGAGGAAACCGGAGAACCAGGAGGAAACCCACGCGGACAAGGAAGGCTATAAAGGAAGCTTAAAAGTAATTATATGAAAATGCTGAACAGCAATTCATTTGCATGAGTTGCTTTTAATTTGCATCTGTGGAAATGTATTTTTGTGTTCGATTATTTGCATCAGGGAACTTTTGCGTGAGAAACGTGAGATTTTTACCTTCGTGGGACACCTTTTACTGACTATACACAAACTTCCACATCATAAAGTGTTGCGCTGGTACTCAACGTCCGCCGCATCTCGTAATAGTGTCCGGCGATAGTTAGCGAGCACTGACAGATTCCAGTAACCTTGGTAACACATTCATCATGGAAATCTTGTGAAAGCTCTCACTACGATTATCAGGAAAGAAATCCAAGTGTGAAGGCAAGAAAGAAATGGATTTCCAATTAAATGTGCACTATAAGCGCTATGACACGACACATGGGTTATGTCTGTTTATGTCTTATTCACAATGTTATCACAGACTCTGCACTGAAGGGCAACTACTATTACTATACTTAGATTTAAGGCATGTGGCCTAAGTGGTCTATTAGACCATCATTATAAGCAAGACAGCAAACAAGCCTAGGGTTGTTTACTGCTGATTTGTTATGGTGTTTCAAATATCTCATCTCATTATCAATCCATCCATCCATTATCTGCTGCTGTATCCTCTACTAGGGTCGCGGGGGGGGGGGGACGTTTCGGGCGCTGGGCAGATACACCCAGGACAGGACAGCAATCTATTACTGGGCACACTCGTGTGGACAGACACACTCTATATGGGGCAATATGGAGAATTCAATTGACCTTGATCCATGTTTTTGGACTGTGGGAAGAAACCCGAGAACCCGGAGGAAACCCACATGGACACGGGGAGAACATGGAAACTCCACCCAGATTGGGATTCGAACCTGAATCCCTAATGCTGAGAGGAGAACATGCTAAACCACTAAGCCACAGAGATACTGTCCACTATACTAACGTGGACTCTTCCAGATAATGCGATAATTAATTTAATACCAGTTTCGTTAAAGGAATCTAAATAAAATAAAATGTATAATAGAAGATAAAATAGACAAACGTATTTATATGTTTTATACGTATACGTACTACAAGACTGGGGTTTGATTCCCCGCCGAGGAAGAGAGCGGCATGGTGGCTTAGTGGTTGGCATGTTCTCCTCTCAGCACTAGAGATTCCCGGTTCCAATCCCAATCTGGGTGGAGTTTCCATGTTCTCCCCGTGTCCATGTGGGGTTCCTCTGGGTTCTCCGGTTTCCTCCCACAGTCCAAAAACATGGATCAAGTCAATTAAGTTCTCCAAATTGCCCCATATAGAGTGTGTCTGTGTGAGTGAGTGTATGTCCAGTGATAGATTAGTGTCCTGTCCTGGGTGCATCTGCCCAGCGCCCGAAACGTTCTTCTCTGGATGGGCATGGGGAACGACACACACGACCACACACTATATAAAGCAATTTGAAGCATTTATTGTTACCTTGATCCATGTTTTTGGACTGTGGGGGGAAACCGGAGAACCTGGAGGAAACCCACGCGGACACGGGGAGAACATGGAAATTCCACCCAGATTGGGATTCGAACTATGCCGCCCCATACCTTTTTTATAATAATATATAATTTGCACATCTACATAAAGGGCAGGTGGCAGAGTGGTTTAGTGGTTAGCATGTTCTCCTCATAGCGCTGGGGATTCCCGGTTCAAATCCCCATCTGGGTGGAGTTTCCATGTTCTCCTGTGTCCGCGTAGGTTTCCTCCGGGTTCTCCGGTTTCCTCCCACAGTCCAAAAAGATGGATCAAGTCAATTGAATTCTCCAAATTGCCCCATATTGAGTGTGTCTGTGTGTCCAGTGATAGATTAGTGTCCTGTCCTGGGTGTATCTGCTCAGCACTGGAAACATTTTCCCTTGGAGGGACATGGGGACCCTAGGAGGGTAAAGCGGAAGATAATGGATAAATTATCTGGAAGCAAATCCCAACACCCATTCATTGAGCCCATTCAAACCAATGCTAACCATTTGCTTTATGTCCTTTAAAACACCCCCGCAACTGTAGCTCAGCTCAGGAAGTAATGAATTTCACTAAAAAGGGGAGTTTAAATAGTCTAGTAAGCCGAGTGACCCTATTTGAACGGGGCTTATATCATACTTGACTATAAAATATTTAATACTATGAAAGGTTATGTTAATTGCAATAAGCTCTCACTAAATAAGGTCGACTGTTCCCTTTTTAATTGCATGGCATCATCTTAAACAGATTATTATGCAGTCGTACCTCCAGGCGGCCGGTGTCGGGTTGAAACGCACGGGCCGGGTCCTCGGTGGTGACGCGGCACTGGATGGCACAGCCATTGATCGTGATCTTGTCTTGTCTGAGACCGAGCTCGGGAAGACTCCGGCCCTCGCACACCCTCAGCTGGGCGTGAACTAAATCCACACTGCGTGACACAAAACAGTTAATTATGTTTTTTTCATCATCATTTTATTATTTTATTGCATACATTGGCTTAATGTTTCTTTATATATACACAACTTTATAAGCTGGTGCTTACATAAGCCTGAAGGTCCCTGGTTCAATTCCCGGTCCCCACCAATTACGTTACGTTAAATTAAGTTACACATCCATCCATCCATTATCTTCCGCTTTATCCTCTATCAGGGTCGTGGGGGGGGGGTTCCCCATGCCCATCCAGGGGAGAAGATTTTGGGCGCTGGGCACACCCAGGACAGGATGCCAATCTATCACTGGACACATACTGACACACTCTATATGGGGCAATTTGGAAAACTCAATTGATCTTGATCCATGTTTTTGGATTGTGGGAGGAAACTGGAGAACCCAGAGGAAACCCACGTGGACACGGCGAGAACATGGAAACTTCACCCAGACAGAGAGGAGAGAACGTGCTAACGTCCTGAGAGGAGAACGTGCAACTAAGCCACTGTGCCATGGCTCTAGTTTTCATTTATTTATATATTTTTTAGAAAACAAATGTTTATAATGCAGTTGAGTTCAAAATAAAAGTGGTTTAGTGGTTAGCATGTTCTCCTCTTAGCACTAGGGATTCTCGGTTCAAATCCCAATCTGGGTGGAGTTTCCATGTTCTCCCCATGTCCGCATGGGTTTCCTCCGGGTTCTCCGGTTTCCTTCCACAGTCCAAAAACATGGATCAAGTCAATTGAATTCTCAAAATTGCCCCATACAGAGTGTGTCTGTGTGAGTGAGTGTTTGTCCAGTGATAGATTGGCGTTCTGTCCTGGGTGTATCTGCCCAGCGCCCGAAACGTTCTCCCCTGGATGGGCATGGGGAACCCCGCCGCGACCCTAATAGAGGATGAAGCGGAAGATGATGAATGAATGAATAATAATAATAATAATAATAATAATAATAATAATAATAATTATAATAATAATAATAATAAAATAGAAAAGAAGAATTTGATTGGATTTTATTTTATTTTATTTACATAAATCCATGACTTTTATGTTTAGTAGAGCAGCAGCGCATAATTAACATCACTCGACTGAAAGCGACTGGGAGACAAACTCCGTTAAAGTCAGATACAAGCGACAAGATGAAGTGTTCTTCAGAAATGTCAGGGAATTGACTCCGAAGCACTCCAGACAAGTTTGGTTAAAGGAATCCTACTGTGAAGAGCAAAAAAAAAAAAAAAAAACATCTGCACAATTCCTCCTCGTCACAATAGATTTATTGGCTGTAAGTGAAGTCAATGATTCACCTGCTTTCTCAGGATTTTGGGCCACGAGGGCCACCGAGGGCCACCGAGGGCCACCGAGGTCCACCAACCACTTAAAACCGTTTATCTAGGAATGTTACACGTGGCGGGAGAGTGGGAGGAAAATCAGGCTGAGGGGATGAACAGATGATAGATTGGATGTTTTCATTTTTCGAGACTGGAACATATATGGTGGGCGGTCAGGTCTTTCTGACCAGTCATCAGAAATGTGCATGATGTCACGCGTATAAATGCCGATATATCTAATCTGTCGACATTCTAGAGTTCTACATCGACATGTATCAGGATTCCTTCTGTTCGTTTGTAATAGAGAAGATATTCGCTCTCATAGCTATTTACAACTACACACATCACCGGCCATTTTATTAGGTCCAGCTCATATTTCCATAGTTAACATATAGATGGGCACGGTGGCTTAGTGGTTAGCAAATTCGCCTCTCAGCGCTAGGGATTCCCGGTTCGAATCCCCATCTGGGTGGAGTTTCCATGTTCTCCCCGTGTCTGCGTGAGTTTCCTCCGGGTTCTCTGGTTTCCTCCCACAGTCCAAAAACATGGGTCAAGTTAATTGAATTCTCAAAATTGCCCCATATAGAGTGTGTCTGTGTGAGTGAGTGTGTGCCCAGCGATGGATTGGCGCCCTGTCCTGGGTGTATCTGCCCAGCGCCCGAGACGTTCTCCCCTGGATGGGCATGGGGAACCCCACCGCGACCCTAATAGAGGATAAGCGGGAGATAATGAATGAATGAACATATAGATGGACTTTGCAGTTACATTCTGTACTGTTCTGTTCTCTGATGTTCCCCCACAGAGCAGGTGTTATTAGGGTGTTGGATGATGTTATAAGTGGATCAGACCTCTGTATGTTCTGGGTTCTCCGGTTTCCTCCCACAGTCCAAAAACATGGATCGAGTCAAGTGAATTCTCCAAATTGCCCCATATAGAGTGTGTCTTTGTGAGTGAGTGTGTGCCCAGTGATAGATTGGCACCCTGTCCTGGGTGTATCTGGAAGATAATAAATGGATGGATGTTCTGATTAGTGTGCTGTTCTCTGTTCAGCAGCACTGCTGTGTCTGATCCACTCGTACCAGCACAACACACATTCACACCACCACCATGTCAGCATCACTGCAGTACTGAGAGTCATCCACCACCCTGATACCTCCTTTGTGGGGGTCCTGAACATCAGAGAACATACTAAAGTGTACTAACAAAGTATGTAGAATGGACAGCATGGAATTGTATGTATGTATATGTATATATATATATATCAATGATGCTTATATCCATCGATCCATCCATTATCTTCAGCTTTATCCTCTATTAGGGTCGCAGGGGGGTTCCCCATGTGGGAGAAAGTTTCGGGCACTGGGCAGATACACCCAGGACAGGGCACCAATCCATCGCTGGGCACACACTCATTCACACAGACACACTCTATATGGGGCAATTTGGAGAATTCAATTGACCTTGATCTATGTTTTTGGACTGTGGGAGGAAACCAAAGAACCCGGAGGAAACCCAGGCGGACACGTAGAACATGGAAACTCCACCCAGATTGGGATTCGAACTGGGAATCCATAATGTTGAGAGGAGAACATGCTAACCACTAAGCCAAAAGTTAAAAAAATGCAGTCCATTGGTGAAAAAGTACATCTTAAATGTACTTTTTTACAATTAACTCCTTATTATGGTATCCAGAAACTTTTTACACCGAGCTAATTAAAGGCAACGCTCGTGATTAAACATAGTACCCCAAGACGTTCCAGAATCAGACGTGTGATCACAGGGTGTGATGTGTAGAACAATGCGATCGGTCTCTAGTGTGGCAATCGTTCTTTAGCTCTCATTTCACACAGGTGTCGATTTGGCTCTGAGACCGCCGCCACCACCAGCTCTGCCATCAAATACAGAGCTGGAAGAGGAGTGAAATATTCTTGCCTTGAGCAGGGTGCAGACAAATGGTTTAAGGTTTAAGGCCTTATAATGATAAGCCACTTTAAAGACTTCAATGGCAAACATATTTAAGCATTACACTGTACCCAGTAGGCGTCAGCCTCCCCACCACCACATACATCTACAGCTCCAGACCTCCAGCATCATCTGAACCTCACTCACCCAGCACACCCACGTTTTGTCCCTTTCCCCTCAGGCAGGAGACTGCGGAGCATTAAGTGCAAAACATCAAGACTGAGAAACAGCTACAGGAAGCTTTAAGACTCGACCTAGGTTGGCACGGTGGCTTAGTGATTAGCATGTTCTCCTCTCAGCACTAGGGATTCCCGGTTCGAATCCCAATCTGGGTGGAGTTTCCATGTTCTCCCCGTGTCCGCGTGGGTTTCCTCCCACAGTCGAAAAACATGGATCAAGTCAATTGAGTTCTCCAAATTGCCCCATATAGTGTGTGTCTGTGAGAGTGAGTGTGTGTCCAGTGATAAATTGGCGCCCTGTCCTGGGTGTATCTGCCTAGCGCCCGAAACGTTCTCCCCTGGATGGGCATGGGGAACCCCCTGCGACTCTAATATAGAATTAATTAATATAGAATAATTAATATAAATTATTATTTCTTTTTTTATGTAAAATTAGCAATCCATCAATTAACGCATCACTTGCCATTCCCATTAAGAGTCCGGTGCGCTCTTATTGGTGGATTGCTATTTAAACAGCACAGCTACCTGAACTCAATGCACTGGTCCATGACCCAACACGTCATGGACCGGTGCATTGAGTTCAGGTAGCTGTGCCGTTTAAATAGCAATCCACCAATGAACGCGATATTGCCTTCCATTACGAGCCCGGTGCGCTCTGATTGGTGGATTGCTATTTAAACGGCACAGCTACCTGAACTCATGCGATGGTCCATAACGTGTTAGAACATTTTATCCCCTCAATGTACACAAGGCGGCAGCACGGTGGATTAGTGGTTAGTGTTCTCCGGTTTTCTCCCACAGTCTAAAAACATGGATCAAGTCAATTGAATTCTCAAAAAATTGCCCCATATAGAGTGTGTGTGTGTGTGAGTGAGTGTGTGCCCAGTGATGGATTGGCGTCCTGTCCTGGGTCTATCTGCCCAGCGCCTGAGATGTTCTCCCCTGGATGGGCATGGGGAACCCCACCGCGACCCTAATAAAGGATAAAGCGGGAGATAATGAATGAATGGATATACACAAGGCACAGGGTCAGTCATAACACCCCTGACAGCACCCCTGGAACCTTCACCTTTAAGGCCTTACTCAAGGGACCATATTAGAAGCTTTTTGAGGGACTCTCGAATCCCCAGCCTTCAGATTGATAATCCATCATCCTAATCCCCCCTCCGCTCAAAGACACAAAGCCAAAAATCAATGATAAACGTTTTCTTAACTACCAAATGAAATTAGCATGTTCCATTAGCGGCACATTAGTGCTGCGTGAACGTACGTGTCATTATCCACTCGCTTGTTTTATTAGCTTCATCATCTGAAGCCTATTCTGTCGGATTCGAAGAATTAATTTTCATGTCAAAACATAATTAATACAGCGTTTCGCAAACGAAAATCTTTTCGAGAGCCGAATACATAAATGTGCACAAAATAAACGGGATAATGATATTCCTGCAGCATGGCGGGCGGGTGACAGGTCCACAGTGTTGTTCTTTTGGCTTTAGAATCTAGAACATTCGATCAACCTGTAGAGAACATTGTGAGGACTTTATAAACTGGCTTACATTAGATAAGATTTACAAAGTCAGGCTTTTGTATAGGATAGTGATATCGTCATATGTACTGTATAACCAGGACCATGAAAAAAGTTTCCTTTTTGCTTCCCTCTTCCATGTTCTCAGCTCCACTTTCTGTAAAGATGTTCTTTGTAGTTCTCTAATTCCAGACTGTAGTCCATCTGTTTGTGTTGTACAGTACATACTGTGTACGTCCCCTTTACTCTGTTCTAATGGTCAGGACCCCAATAGTACCACCACAGAGCAGGGATTATTTGGTGGGTGCATTATTCCTATCCCAGCAGTGTCACTGAGGTGAAGAAATGAAACTACACTCACCCCTCACTGCATCAGTGTCACACCAATCCACCACCCAAATGATACCTGTTCTGTGGTGCTCCTGACCAACAGAGGGGCACAACTGAGAACATCTGCAATAATATTATTGTTTTTAAACATTATTTTAAGCATTTATTTGTAGCAATAATGCCTCTGTTGTGTTCAGTGTTTAGGTGGCTAACCTGAACCGTCCAAAGTCTAGAATTCATTTTGTCAAACCGAATTATTCACTTTATTTGGATTGTTTCTATGCTTTCATTTAAAAAGGCATTTAAGACAATAGTGGTCTATAGGGGTGTTCTGTATACACACACACACGCACACACACACACACACACACACACACACACACACACACACATGCACACACATGCACACACATGCACACACATGCACACACACATGCACACACACATGCACACACACATGCACAAGCACACCCAAACACACACACGTTTATGAGTCCATGTAATAATTAACGGGAAACAAGAGAATAAAAGCCTATTTCAGTGCATGCACACACACACACACACACACACGCATGCATGCACACTCGCACACACACACCCAAACACACACATACAAACACATACACACACACGCACGCGCGTACACACACACGCACACACCCCCAAACACCCACACATGCGCACACACACACATACACATACCCAAACACGCATGCACACACACATACACAGAAACGCACACACGCACGTTATGTGTCTTTCATGTAATAATTAACGCAAAACAAGAGACTAAAAGCCTATCACAGTGCACACACACACACACACACACACACACACAAACCCAAACACACCCACACACACCCACCCACCCGCGCACGCACACGTTTATAAGTCCATGTAATAATTAACACGAAACAAGAGAATAAAAGTCTATTTCAGTGCACACACACACACACACACACACACACACACACGACTATATTTCCAATGACTGAGAAACTGAATGACGATATAGCAGAATAAATATCAAACACATAGATAAAAGAGAAAATTATTTGCAAATAACAAATAACAGAATTAAAGAAATAAATGTTGCAATGATAGAAAGTGCGAAGACCAAAAGGAATAAAGTGATGCGTGTATTCAGTTCAGTGCATTCAAAGATAAAACTTCAAAGATATGAATAACATTTAATTCACACATAATTATATAAAAGATACGGGTCATGGCGTTGTTTTCCAGATAACACATTATACCTGGACTTAAAGCCAATTAATATTTTTTTATTCTTTGCTAAACTGTCCTTGCAAACTGATAGCCATTATTAAGATCAGCCATCATTAAGATCAGCGCTCTGGGAAGAGGAAATGTCAAGAACTCTGTAATCAGCTGCTAAATATTTCAAACCAGGCTGCTATGATGAGATAAAGCCATCCTGTGTGGAACCAGTTCACATTCTTGTAGATAGATGGGGCAGTCATGGGCTTGGGGTTAAGAAAACAGCCTTGTGACCTGAAGGTCTTCGGATAGGTTCCCATTCTCACCAAGTACCTTGGAGGAAGTGCCCTTGGGTAAGGCACCTGACCTCAATTGCTTCCTGGGCGCCATATTAAAGGTATACGGTTCGATTCCCAGTCCCACCAGGTACTATAGCTGAAGTGCCCTTGGGTAACGCACCTGACCCCAATTGCTCCATGGGTGCCGTATTCAAAAGATCCCAGTCCCACCAAGTACCTTGGCTGAAGTGCCCTTGGGTAATACACCTGGCCCCAATTGCTCCCTGGGCGCGTATTCAAGGTCTATGGTTCGATTCCCAATCCCACCAAGTACTATGGCTGAAGTGCCCTTGGTGCCGTATTCAAGGTATCCGATTCGATTCCCAATCCCACCAAGTACTATGACAGAAGTGCTCTTGGCACTGTATTTAAGGTCTCTGGTTCGATTCCAAGTTCCACCAAATACCATGGCTGAAGTGCCCTTGGGTAAGGCACCTGACCCCAATTGTTCCCCAGGCACCTCACTCAAGGTCTCCAGTTCGATTCCCAATCTCACCAAGTACTATGACAAAAGTGCCCTTGGCGCCATATTCAAGGTATCTGGTTCGAGTCCCAGTCCCACCAAGTATCATAACTGAAGTGCCCTTGGGTAAGGCACCTGACCCCAATTGCTCCCCAGGCACCGTATTCAATGCTGCCCAATGCTCCGAGCGTGTGTGCCCACTTCACCAGAGTAAAGACACTTCCATGTTGGTTTTATATGAACACACACTATGGTTTCACAGATGATTATTTGGTCATATGCAAAAATGTCAATAACAGCACGGAACAGCTGGAATAAATTGAATCGGGATGCTAAAACAGAACGGAGAACGTTTGCATGCAGGTGTTCACACCTGAGCAGATGTGCACAAACGCACATTCATCCCCATTCCGAACGTACGTCTAAAGCAATTTTGGAAGACTAACACAAAGCCCTCTGAGCTTTGATGATTTATGGTCCAGGAGCCCATATACACAATCAGTGTTCTAACAATGCCCAGAGACATCACACTCAAATGATTGACAGCTCTGTTATACCACACTTTCAGTCCGGAGCATACAATGAAGTAGGCACTCAATTCCCCTCACCTTATTCAGACACTAATGAAAGCTCTAAAAAATAGAAAAATAAACGAGTGCCATTCAAAAGAGGAAGAGGATATAAAGACAAAAAATATAAAGACAATACTGAGCCCAGGTCCTCTGCACAAGAACGATTTAATTAGAATCAAAACACTTCTTGATTGTCAAGTAAAGGTCAAAGTGTGGGCTCAGCACCATGGCAAATTTAAGACCGTCCACATGTCAATGAATATTTAGAAAATTATTTTATTTAGGGCGGCATGGTGGCTTAGTGGTTAACATGTCCTTCTCTCAGCGCTAGGGATTTCCGGTTCGAATCCTAATCTGGGTGGAGTTTCTATGTTCTCCCCGTGTCCGCGTGGGTTTCCTCCGGGTTCTCCTTCCACAGTCCAAAAAAATGGATCGAGGTCAAATAAATGCTCCAATTTGCCTCATATAGAGTGTGTTTGTGTGAGTGAGTGTGTGCCCAGTGATAGATTGGCGTCCTGTCCTGGGTGTATCTGCCCAAAACATTCTACATATATATATACATATATATATATATATATATACATACATACATACACACATACATATACATATATATATATATATATACATATATGTGTGACACGGTGGCTTAGTGGTTAGCATGTTCTCCTCTCAGCTCTCTCCTCTCAGGTGGAGTTTCCATGTTCTCCCCGTGTCCGTGTGGGTTTCCTCCGGATTCTCCAGATTCCTCCCACAGTCCAAAAACATGGATCAAGGTCAATTGAATTCTCCAAATTGCCCCATATACAGTGTGTCTGTGTGAGTGAGTGTGTGTCCAGCGATAGATTGGTGTCCTGTCCTGGGTGTATCTGCCCAGCGCCCGAAACGTTCTCCCCTGGATGGGCATGGGGAACACCCCACCCCCCCACCCCCCCACCCCGTCATGACGTGACCTTGGTAGAGGATAAAGCAGAAGATAATGGATGGATGGATTTATTAACTAATGTTTATTAGGAACAGCATTAGCAGAGGTCATAAAACTGGCTAGATATCTGAAAGTTATCTGAAGCACAGAAACAAGCCCTTTTTGAACAACGTGATTTACTTTTCGGTCTGTGACGTGCTTTTCGTCAGCTCACTTCACTGGCTGTTAAGCTCCAATTAAGTGGTGAAGTAAAAGTGCAGATGTGTGTGAATGTGTGAGGGAGATAGCGAGCGGTTGTTATTTTTGTCGAGCTGGCAGCCCAGACAGAATCTGCCTTAACCAAAGGAGTTTATGTGCTTATAAAACTTTCAGGAAGAAGAAAATGGGTTTCTCAATCATGACGAGAAAGACTGGGGAGGTCAAATTTAATCTGCATATTAAAACACACGCTGTGAAATCGTTCAGAACACTTTTTTTAACTAATATTTTCATACACAGCGGTAATGAATCAACACACTTAACTGGGTTCATTATTTCTAGCAATTACCGCTATTTCAGTTTTGGGTCGTGATGAAAGGAATATTCATAATTTTTTATAACGATCGCCCATTTTATCTTTTATTTATTGCTGTCGTGGTGCAAGGGCATGATGGGCGGAGCCAGTAGACGGGAGGCAGGTAAACGATGATGCGCGTCTACAGGCTCCCCCCATCACTCCCAGTTCGGCTTTCTCGTCTTCATTCAAAACATTACATGATATTTATATAAATATATCCATCCATTATCTTCCGCTTCATCCTCTATTACGGTCGCGGGGGGGGGGGGGGTGTTCCCCATGCCCATGCGAGGAGAACGTTTCGGGCACTGGGCAGATACACCCAGGACAGGACGCCAATCTATCGCTGGGCACACACTCAATCACACAGCCACATTCTATATGGGGCAATTTGAAGAACTCAATTGACTTGATCCATGTTTTTGGACTGTGGGAGGAAACCGGAGAACCCGGAGGAAACCCACATGGACACGGGGAGAACATGGAAACTCCACCCAGATGGGGATTCGAACCGGGAATCCCCAGCACTGAGAGACGAACGTGCTAACCACTAAGCCACCGTGTCGCCATTTTTAATATATATATTTTATTAATTATAACAAACAATGAGCAGAACATGGCTTGGTGGTTAGCAGGTTCTCCTTTCAGAACAGGAGAACCAGGTTTGAATCTCAATCTGGGTGGAGTTTCCATGTTGTCCACGTCTACACGTGGGTTTTCTCCGAGTTTCCTGCTTTCCTCCCAGTCTCCACAGTCCAAAAAACATGTATTTAAGGAAAATTAAATGCTCCAAATTGCCCCATATGGAGTGTGTCTGTGTGAGTGATTGAGTGCCAGCGATAGATTGGTGTCCTGTCCTGGGTGTATCTGCCCAGCGCCCGAGACGTTCTCCCCTGGATGGTCATGGGAAACCCCTAACCCCCCCCCCTCCACCTGTGACCCTAGTGGAGGATAATGTGGAAGATGATGGATGAATGAATCCCAAACAATGATCTGATATGTTTTTGGTGGCTTTGTATGAGGTAGAAACTTTATAAGAAATTAATAAATAAGATTAAATTTCAAATTATTTGTGGTTGGTGCAAGATTGGGGGAACCCCCCCCACCCCCCACCCCACGACCCAAGACGAGGAGAAAGCGGAGGATGGATGGATGGATGATTTAAAGGAACCCCCTAGAGGTTCTGAGACATCTTCAGGTGCTTCATAGTGGTTTGTAAAGAGTATATAAGCCTCCACAGGTTCCGAGTATGTGAAATGTTTTGGTGACCAATGGAATGGTGTGGATTTGTATATGGAACACACACACACACACACACACACACACACACACACACAGACATACAAATACTCACACTTTTACCATTAATAATAAGATGTGGAGGTGGTGGTGCATTTATTAAGTGCAGAGCTGAATGTTATACAGATATGTCAGCTCTGCTGTTGCCTGTGTTATTGGCTGTAATGGGAATTTGAGCAGCAATTACAAAAACACAGACAGAAAGAACAGTGAGCTACATACAAACATACTCTTACCCATTAGAAACTAAATGTCAGGGCTGCAGTACAATTTCTATTGTGAAACTATCAGAACTGCATAGGGCTTAAAACTCACCACAGATGAACAAGACTCATGAATCACCCCTAGGCAAACAGGGCTAGAGTAATTCCTTAACCAAACTCTAGGAATACTAACTTGCTAATGAATACTCTTTATTGATTCTTAAATGGTTATAATCGGGCGGCACGGTGACTTAGTGGTTAGCATGTTCTCCTCTCAGTTCTAGGGATTCCCATTTCCAATCGCAATCTGGGTTCCATGTTTTCCCCGTGTCCACGTGGGTTTCCTCAGGGTTCTCCGGTTTCCTCCCACAGTCCAAAAACATGGATCAAGTCAATTGAGTTCTCCAAATTGCCCCATATAGAGTGTGTCTGTGTGAGTGAGTGTGTGCCCAGCTATAGATTGGTGTCCTGTCCTGGGTGTATCTGCACAGCGCCCAAAATGTTCTCCCCTGGATGGGCATGGAAAATCCTATGGAGCAGAGGGCAGCACGGTGGCTTAGTGGTTAGCATGTTCTCCTCTCAGCGCTAGGGATTCCGGTTCGAATCCCAATCTGGGTGGAGTTTCCATGTTCTCCCCCGTGTTCGCGTGGGTTTCCTCCGGGTTCTCTGGTTTCCTCCCACAGTCCAAAAACATGGATAAAGTCAATTAAATTCTCCAAATTGCCCCATGTAGAGTGTGTTTTTGTGTGTGTGTGTGTGTCTCTCTCTCTCTCTCTCTTTCTCTCTCTCTCTCTCTCTCTCTCTCTCTCTCTCTCTCTCTCTCTCTCTCTCTCTCTCTCTCTCTCTATATATATATATATATATATATATATATATATATATATATATATATAAATAAATAAATTTAAAACCATAAAAGCCTAAAATTAACCAAGACTTACTAATGAGATCCTACATAGTATTATTATTATTATTATTATTTCCAGGGTCGTACAGAGAAGAGTATATAAACACACCAATTCCACAAAATAAATGGCATGCAGTATGCAATCATGCACCATCATGCATCATCAGATTGCAATGAATAATACATTATCTAAAAAAATATGTGTGAAAATGTAATTATTCATATATTGTGCATGCAGCCTCCAGGAATCTGCACAAAAGCCACTAGGTATCTGAAGCACTTCACTATAAATAAGAAACAATGGATGATGAGCTTTGAGAGTCACTGCAAATGTGTAACGACAATGAAAGTCAACTCAGCATGTTGGCACTTATTGGTCTCACATGCAGCACATAGTATGTATTTATGTGTGTGTATATATATATATATATATATATATATATATATATACATATATATATATATATATATATATATATATATATATATATATATATACACATATATGGTGGCACGGTGGCTTAGTAGTTAGCCTGTTCTCCTCTCAGCACTAGGGGTTCCCGGTTCGAGTCCCAGTCTGGTGGAGTTTCCATGTTCTCCCCGTGTCCGCGTGGGTTTCCTCCGGGTTCTCCAGTTTCCTCTCACAGTCCAAAAACATGGATCAAGTCAATTGAGTTCTCCAAATTGCCCCACATAGAGTGTGTGTGTGTGTGTGTGTGTGTGAGTGAGTGAGTGTGTGCCCAGCGATAGATTGGCGCCCTGCTGTTTTTGCCCAGCGCACGAAACGTTCTCCCCTGGATGGGCATGGGGAACCCCCCCCCCCCACGACCCTGATAGAGGATAAAGCGGAAGATAATCAATGAATGGATATACTCACACACACACACACACACATATATACAGTATACATACATACACACATATACATATATTTATGTACAAATCACCCAGCTGCGTAAATCAGGTAAACACAATTCTGGGTTACAAAAATATTAATAGGTAAACATATATAAACAACATTTACAAAAATACAGCAATAATACATCATGTTATATGGTTCATTCATGCCATATATGTATATGTAACTTTCACGCAATAATTTGATGTCTAAATATCCATCCATCCATTATCTTCAGCTTTATCCTCTACTAGGATTGTGTGTGGGGGGGGGGGGGTTCCCCATGCCCATGCAGGGGAGAACGTTTCGGGCTTTGGGCAGATACAC